>VTPC01008339.1:0-67721 GCA_011009095.1 Ignelater luminosus
GGAAACTGATCAAATAGTGGTATTTCTTTCTAGTAGCAGATATACCGCATGTCAACTTTTACAGCGAACGAAGGCAGGGGTGGGAAAATACCCACACTTATTAAACATACTAATGTTGTTTTCGCTTCCCGTTCTACACAGCTACCGGCTAATTTATCTGTGCTAACCTGTAATTCGTAATTTCAAACTATATAGTATTCGTTTAGTTATTTAGTATCTACGAGTGTTTAGAGGAAAGCGTTATTTTAGGATTTCCAGGCATTTAAAAACAGTATGAAAATCCATATTTGTAAGTTTTTAAGTACTTTTTGTACGATCATCATAGTGCCACCGACGAATAGGGCTGTAAATAAGACAACTGAGTCTGACATTAAACGCACCGCCTAAAATCGCTAGTTTGTGCAGCAAAAGTACAAACGAGGGACACATTATTCGGTCGAACTATCAATGCCGCAGCTATCATAAGAGATAATCATTATTCACTCTGACAAGCTATCCTAGTAATTAGCAAACCAGCCAAAAGACAGACAGATTCAGGTTAGTGGTGATATTTTTGAGAATATTCTAAATTGTCATGGTGCATCACTACAAAAATGTTATGTGTGCTGTTTGTAAAAAAAATCTGTGCAATCTTTTGATTTTAAATGTTGTCTAAAAGTTTATGAGCGTGGATTTTCATTTGAGGTGTTAATTGGGCTATTGTCACACTCTGTTGCGATATTTTGTTGCGACAAAATATCGCAACATAGTGTTTTAATTCATTCAATATCAAGATTGATGCTAACAGTTTAAGAACAAATTTATCTTTGTAATGATTGAAAATTGAACTTATGCATACAGATTTATTTTCTAAAGAAAATAACTTTAGCTTTTATGCAGGAAAATAAGGCCACAAGATCATTTTAAAATTAGAACCCAAGTATCTTTTTCTAATTAAAAGTTACTATTGAGGGATTTTAGTTATAGCCTCATAAGTCATAACTAGAGCTAGGAAGTTCACGATAATGCATGTTGTTGTTGCTTAACGTATTTGAAGTTTGCACGGCAAATCTTTATCGATCTGTTGATTATGAATTCTCTAATAAGATTTTATATTACACGTTTTTGTATATTTTAGTCTTTTTTTAGGATTATTGCATGTTCGTGGTATTCAAGATTTTTATAGCTTATACAAGTTCATTTTCTCTTATATGTTGCACGTTTGGAAATTTGAAATTTTTTTTGTGTATGTGTTTTTCATTAAAAAACACCAAATGAAATTACATTGAGGAAGACTTATCTCCCGGATGCTTTCAATGATATCGTGAAACGCATTGCATTAGAGTTAAAAGACAAATATTTTTATATTGTCGTTGATGAAACTACGGATAGCGGAGAGTGTTACATCGCTAATTTATTAATAAGAGAATTGAATCCCAATTCTTCAACTAAACCGTTTTTGGTTGCTTTGCAAGAATTAGAAAAAAACAAACCACACAACTGTAGCTGGATTCATCAATGACAATTTAAAACGATGGTTTGGAGAATATCATTTTGAAGATAAATTGCTCTTAATGACTAGTAATGCAGCTCCATATATGGTGAAGGCTTTTAAATCTTGACAAATATTTTATTCAAACATCATTCACGTCACAGGCATTGTACGTGATCTAAATCGTATTGATGAGAAAGTTAGAACACTATGTCCAGCTGTGAATAAATTTAGTAAATAACGGGAAAAATATTTTTAAAAATTCCCGCAAGAGTAGAGGCGTACCGAAGTGTTATGAATGCAAGACTACCGCCAAATCCTGTTGTAACAAGGTGGGAAACTTGGTTACAAGCAGCAGTTTTTTATTCAGACAACTTTGTAAAATTCAAGGAAGTTATGCAAAATTTTGAAGAGGATGCTGCCAGTGTAACCAAGGTAAAAGTATTATTATCCAAAACAGCAATTGTGAAGAAGTTAGCTGATGTCATGGAGGCACTAGAAACAAAAGGAATGACTTCAAAAAACCAACTGGGAAAAATTTTCATTTGTTGAAAAGAAATTAAAGATTGCCCCCGGGAAAGAAGAGAAAGTTTTCCAACAAAAATTTGAAAACAATTTTGGATTAATATACAAATGAAAAATTTTGATATTCGGATATGGATTTTTTCGACTAGTTGTCTGTCTTACATCAGTAGAAGTGGAAAGACCATTTTCCACATTTAAAAATGTATTAGATGACAGACGTCATACTTTTGTAGATAAAAATTTGGAAATGTATGCTATTGTTTATTTTAATCATCTGTAAATAAATGTTAAAGAGTAAGAATACACAAAATTTTTATTACCAGTTCATTATTTATATTGCATGTTGTCAGTTTTTACTGCACGACATTACTGCATTTTTCTAAATTTTTTATTGCAAGTTTTGGAATTTTTACTGCACCAATTTCCTAGCTCTACTCATATGTGTTGGTCATAATTCGCATTCCGAAGACGGCACTCTAGCACTTCATCTGTGCAATTTGAAAGCAATATGGATATACCATATTTAAAATACTTCTTTTTTGTTAAACATTTTTATTATTATTTAAAGGCTGGAAAAGAAGCCCTTGCTTGCAAAAGGTTATGTAGTTCTAATTTCTGGATACGTTGTGTATATCGGTGCCCTAGTGAAAAACTCAAGTGTTCGACTCGTCACCGTGGGGCCCCAAAAATCATCAAAATTCCGGAATTTCTTCAGTTTTTCGATATCTTTTTTCCAAAGTATTACAGACGAGAAAATTTTAAATAAAAGTTGTAGAGCATTACATTTGCTACAACTTTTGTATGAATAATGTTTTTGTAGAACGATTAGGTAGAGAGTTGCGCTTCATCAAAGTTACTAATTTTTCGTAAAAATGATAATTTTTTAAGATTTTTGATATTTTTAAAAGTCTTATTACTATTTAATTTATTATTAATATTATTATTAATAATAATATAATGTTAATTTCACATAAAACGTATACTTCTTCATCTTTATGGTGGTGACAAGGCAACAACATTAAATACTTTGCGCTATCACCTCTACTTCAAATTTGCTACTGGCAGGAAGTTCAATCTTGCAAAGCTGCTACCGACACAGAATGCTGCTATGTACCATGTCTTCCGCACGTATCACCAAGTCCAGACATGTATGAGCGAAATGAAAAACTCTCTGGACTGGGGATGGAGGAAAGATAGTAAAGGACTTCTTCCTATTAAATTCGCCAGGGTTACAGTTCCTTACTGACTTTCATTTCCTGCCACTGCAAAAAAAGATGCACTAAGGCCTGCAGCCATAAAAAGGCCGGACTCAGGTGCTCTATCATTTGTAAACAGGGGACATCATAACTGATGAAAATGAAGAAGATGATCCAACTGAGCTGCTAATGGAAAAAGTTGAAGAAGAACTGGCTGAAGCTTCGAAGCCAGAAACCATAGCTAAACGTAGCAAGTTATAACTTTTCTTATTATTACAGTATCTGCATTATCATAATATCTCCTATTATTATAATTATAAAAATTGTTAATCGACTTCTTCATCTTTCCATTTTAATTTTGCTATTTCAATTGCCCATCAGGTTTTATGATTAATATTTTGATTAATATAAATTCATTTAAGTGAAATTAACATTATATTATTATTATTAATATTAGTAATAAATTAAATAGTAATAAGACTTAAAAAAAATCAAAAATCTCAAAAAGTATCATTTTTACGAAAAATTGGTAACTTTGTAGCAAATGTAATGCTCTGCAACTTTTATTTAAAACTTTCTCTACCGTAATACTTTGGAAAAAGATATTATCGAAAAATTGAAAAAATTTTGATGGTTTTTGGGACCCCTTGGAGCCCGCACAGGGGCGACGGGATTGAAAACTTGGGTTTTTCACTAGGACGCCGAATAACACAACGTATCCAAAAATTAGAACTACATAACCTTTTGCAAACAAATATGTCTCTATTATGTAACTGTCAACAATTTCCTATTTTTCTCTAAATTGTTTTATAAGATTTACAATTGTATTAAATAGTAGAGTATTATTTTATGTTTATTTAAATTATAGTTATTGTAATTAAAACACCAAAATATCCTTATAGGATATGATACAGTCAGAAAAATCAAAATTCAGGTTGTACCTCTTTAATTCTCTTCAATAAACCTTTGAGATATAATCATTTATTACATATTTATTGTGCATCTTTACAATAAACATCTTTTTTTGTTTTAGAGTTAAGGAATTTTTAACACTTGGTCTGTCGAACAAGCACAAAGATGATATTGATCGGCACCATTGCAATTTGTGAAAGACACTGTTTTAATTTCGATTCTTTATCTACCACGGCTCTACATTTATAGAAATGCTACACTGTTAGTTTGAATTATTGACAGTAACGCGTTTTATTTGAACAAGCTTTATTACAACAGCTGTGTAATATCGCTCGAATCAACATCTATTGTTTCCAAACGTCTGCTTAAAGTTTGGAACGTTTATTTTACAATTAATTAAGGAGGTTCTTCTACAGCATACTAGCCGAATGACATTTAAATTGCTACCGTTGATATAACACGACAGAAGTAGGAAAATACAGTATAAAATTATTTAGATAATATTAATCATTAAATTAATTTTGTATTCTCAGTTAACAAATTCAGATATGTCGCATTATATTGTAATGGTTTACATTTCAAAAATATAACTTGACTATACTGTAATTTAGTTTACTTATTGTTATTTGAAAATATTGCGCTTCAAGTTTAATTCTGTTTATCAAATTATGACAGTTAATAATTTCTTGTTAGAAACAACATTATATCGCAGTTGTTATGTCACACCAAATTCTTTAATTTTGATATTTCAATAATATTGCAATATTTAAATATTTTTATTCATTAAAGAAACTAGCAGCTGAAATTCATCAGTTCATCACTTCCAACAGAAAAAGCAAAATATATTTATTTAATTCTTGAGAAATATCTATTACATCTTTAAATATCAAAAGGAACCGGATATAAGAAGAAAGGAAAATTTAAATTTTCTACAAACTGCATTTATAGAATAATATTGGCTAACACATAGATACGTGCATCTTTAAATTATTTATATTTTATGTAAATTAAGGGATAAAATAAATCAGACACTCTTTTCTACTACTTCTGTGAGAAAAACAACTCATTGTACAATTATTTTGAGTGGATAAAATGCTCATTAGTAATTTCTGGTTACTCACGAGGAAGCTGATCATTTTATTTACTTAAAATAATTGTACGATGCACATACGGGTATTTACATGCGAAAGTTGGCCAAAAGGTCAAATTGTAAAATTTATTGTTGCTGCAAAAAAAATATCTCATATGAATCTTAAGGTAAGGAATATTTTCACTAGGAAAACCGCCTCTTTATAGCACTTGCAGTACTCGTCAGATAAGCCCAAAGTCGACAGTTTATTTAGTTGCAACCACACACTTGAGTTATGAGTTGCAATACCTAGATCTTGAAATTAGTATTTTCTTTTTATGCGTAACATTATAAATTTGTGTATTACGGAGGATTCTGATACAGGTATGTATAGTGTATTTCAGTATATATTATAGTTGTTCAATTAATTTATAAATCTTATAACGGTTTTAAAAGATAATGCAAAGAATTGTACTTTTTTCATGAGACATCAAACTTTTTGATAGGGTTTTGTTACACTTCCGGGCATTTCCCGGTGTTATTTTTTCTTTTACAATAAAGACCAGACATTGTAATATCACTCAATATTAAAATTAGTTCCAACTTAATCCAAATCACTGAGTTATTAACTTTAATGTAAATCTACCCCCAAAACCGTTAATTTCGATCTGCATCATTTTGTTGGTTTTTTATTTATTCTAGGACCTTCAGAAGTCAAAGTAATGACTCGGCAGAGTTTCTTTGATATAATGCGGAAATCTGATGAAAGTGACATTAATGACAAACTACAATATGCCGAAACGTTTTTGGCAAAACGCGAAAAATATACTTCTGAGAGCAAAAAAGAGTTCAAGAATGTGATGTCTCGTTTAAAAACCGAAACTAAGCGTAGATGGGCTTCTTTGCATTACATAAAAGAATTATTCTTGAAAAAAATGAGAGTTGGCTACGAGGCACTCTTAAAATACCGCGGAGTCGGCAAGAACTAGGACGTCCGAAAAAGAGTTAAGGAATCAAGTGAACGAAGCAAAAGGCGTAAGACTGAACATCTTCGCACTAATACAAGCAGTGAGGAGTTAACTTATGCTGCTCAAATGAAGTTAAGAGCTGAGGGAAGAACAAACGCTTCTCAAGTTGTGCAAGACATGACTAAATCTCCTAAACGAACAACTAAATATAGAAAGGCTTATTCGAGTGATACTCAAACCCTTCGTCGTATTTCTTGACAAATTCTTGCCTTTAATCTTCTAAATTCACTGGTCGTATATCTCCAGAAGTTGTTGACAATATTCAAAGAGAATTTTTCGTCGTCTTGGCTACTGTCAGGTTGCCAATGGTACACAATTTAAACATTTAATTTAGTTGTCTTTTGAATTTTGCATTACCAGTAAATTTGACATTGTAAAATTTTGATATGGTTTTTCTTCGAAATTTTCTCATGTGACCTGCACCCATAATTGCCTTACCGTATGTAAAAAAGGGTGCACTTTTAAATTCCGTAATAAAATATAGGGATTGCCATAAAAAATATCAATGTTTTCATATCTCCTACGTGACTCACCCTGTATAAATATTTTTTGTTTAAAAAATGCGCGTTTAAAAATAAAAATCGATGGGTCCGAGCGTTTTTTCTACAAGTTCGTTCCTGAATTTTTAAAAAAATTTATGCACTACCTGACAAAAGCACTGTATGTGTCTAATTATTAAAAAAATGTGTTTTATTTTTATAAAACATAATATTCTAGTGGATGAAAGCATTTTAAGTAATTTAACAGCAAAAAATAATTTTGGCCAACTTTTCGTTACAAATACCCCTATGTGCGATGGTCTGTTTTCTACAAGAAAGTAAAAAAGAACATCTGTTTTATTTTGTTCCTTAGTTTACATAATTGAAATTGATACATTTAAAATTGACAAAACATAATTAAGAAAATATAAAAATCGCTAATAATTATCATAAAGAATTACTTATTTCTAATCATTATCACTAGTATTAGAACTTGAATTACTGCTATCATTTGTGATATTAATTACAATTTGGTCAAAAGTCACATTTAAAATCTTCTCACGTTTATACCAATGATCTTTTCAGTATGATTTACAGAATTGTTCCAAAATTCTGCTTCACAGTGTTGTAAAGCTTCATTCGACATTGGAGTAGTTTGATCAGCACCATAACCATCTCTACCTGTGTTGTCATTATAATATTTCCTAGCATGTGCTTATACTGTTTTATATCCATGGCTTCTTATTATTATCATATTGTTTTTCTTTCTTATGGGCCTTGGCCAGCTTAAGCAATTCTGCTTTAAAGCATGTTGGGCGTATGGGATATTGTTGTTTGATAACCAATTTATAATTTCCCCTTTAGGCCAATGTAGGCTGTTCCTCCACTAAAACTGCATGATAGGGTGCATTGTCCATTACTATCAGTCAAGGTTTTTCTACGAGGCTTAATGGAAAAATTTCTGCAATCGGGTACTTCCGGTGATGTCAGCGTTGTGCTATTGTCAAATTCGAGTCATTTGTCACTTCTAACCTATAATTTAGTTGATAGTTCGTACCCAAACTAGCCAGTTCTGTTTACATACTGTTTGTTACGTTTTGACAAAAACGTGTATTTATTCATTTTTAATATTTATTTTTACTTAGTTTATTACAATTTATTTCCAGCATTTATTTTTTCTTGACTGTTATTGCAATTTTCTTAATAATTATAACCTTAAATTTAACGTTTCATAATTTGTTTGACAATAACTTACGTCATGCTAAAGTAAAAAATTCAAAACAAATGCCATTAAAATGAATTGGTTTTGATTTCTGGTTCTACATGTCCTAATTCTTATAACTAATATTATGTAGGAACTCTATATACGAATGACAACAGCACTGATTTCTATTTCTGTTTGACGTATCAGTGTCGTTCACGTAAAAGTATAGGTGCTTGTCTTAGCTAGACTTATACATTGATGACGCAAAGCTTTTCTTTCGTGATTCTAAGTGCGTAAACGATGTTGCTTGAATTTGTGTAGACAGGGTAGACAGATAATCTTTGTTATTTCAAGTTCCCGTTAGATTAAGCAAAACCTTCGATTTTCTAGGAAATTTTAAGTCTTAAAGTCTTGAATTTATCATTGAATTATATTAAAATGAATTGCTTGACCATAAATACTTTACAGAATACTTACCCGTTTTTATAATTTAACTTGTTTTTGTTAGGTGGATTATAAAATCTAGCTTAACCTTAACCTTCATAATATATCAGAGTTTATATTACAGTTTCCTATAGAAATTACTTATTACATCCATAAACCTATTAAAACTTAATAATACTGTGTACCTTACATCAAAATTGTGACTTAATTATCAGTTTGTAGTAATTTGGTATAAGTAGAAGCTCTGTTGTTTGTACATGTAGGTAATACATACAATTGTTGAAAAGAAACTTTGTAATAATATTGCGACGAAATTGTCAATTTGTCTTCAAATGATACTTCGTTTTTTAATAAGTGACCTAGGAACATTTTGCTTGACAGGTGTCTTGAGAAATAAAAAAACAGAAATAAGAAAACAGAAGGCTCTGCTAGTGACAAGTAATTTACTCACGTCTCAAAAGATAGGTTCTCTGTTGAACAAGAAGCTCTTTCTTAACCAGGATCGATTAAAAATTTAAATTATTATTTAATTCTAATTACCTTTGTAAAAGTTGGGAAAAATTTTTTATTAAAACAAAAAGAGATCAATTTGCTTGTGATATTTATTACAATATGGTGTTCGTCTATTATAAATCAATACACCTAATAAATATTTTGGTGTTATTGAGTTAATATATTATTTTAAAAAACGTTAAGGATTTAATGCGTCTTACACTAAAACTAACGTTACATAATAAAGTTGCCTACAATATTGTGTAAACGATAATAATCAAGGCAATAGAAGTTACCCTTTTTATATACAGATTTATATATTTACTACCATATTTTCTTGTTTTTCATTCTTCAGTATTTCAGACACCTTTATTTCAAAGTAAATTTGTATTATCCGACTTTTTACCGAATTATTAATCCACAATATACCCCAAGATTAACACTAGCTATTGCATCTATTTTTCTTCAGCGTTTTTTTTCTATTCTTCTGACACTAAAAGTCGCCAACTTACATAAAATGTTAATTTGCTCAAAGAGCGATTTTAAAATTAATTTCGCATTTTTATTCACTTATATACCTGATTGAGATTTTAGAACTACGTTTTCTTTTTCCATTTGATTTTTCAGCAGCGAAATCTTTTTTCCGTTCTTCTGCATAGTATTGTGTTTCGTATAAAAAATACAACATTCTGTAGTAGGCATGCAAATTAAAGTAAACTTATTAACTAAAAAAAACTGAAGTAAGTGTAATACAGCCGCCTTAAGTTAAATTAGAAAATTTCCATTTAATGAACTATCGTTGTTGTCTTTCGTGTTCAAATTCTATACTTGCCTACATGATCTTACCTATAAGCAAATAAAACAAAGAAATGCACAGTCAAAGCGGTCAAGAATGGTGTTAACGTTAAAGTCAAGTGTTTTATTCTTTATTTGTTATTTGGCGTAAAACAGCTGCATAAGATGCAGCCGACTTGAAAACCTGAAATTTAATCAAACGTTAATTGAATTAGTGTTCAATTGTTTATCAAAGATATAAAACCTTACAGCTGCAAGAGAAAAGAGTGAAAGATTTATAAATTTTCCAGCCGTTAAAACAAGTAGACGTTTTGATCTTTCCATTATTATGAAAAGTGTTTTGCGAACTAATGGCCCACAAGCTATCCACTCTGTCATGTAGCATGCTTCTCCTATATTACTACTCTGTAAATAATTAAATTTGTTAGGTTAGTTTTAAAGTAGATTTGAGTACTGGAATAATTTCATGGAACCATCCGAACTATCTACCGACGTTTTGCATGTTTGGTTGCGAATAATGGAATCTCATTAAGAACCCTGCCACGATGGCAATTGTATAAGGCCTACACATGGACATGCTAACCACAGATGGATCATTACATACAATTAAGAATATCTGTACTACTCCTTTTGGCCTACTTGCCTACCATTAGGATTCTAACAATCATCATACCTACTACTTTAAAACGGGTTATCTTCTTTGGCATCACTTTTGACCTGATTTCTTAAAGAACTGAGTTTGATCCTATTCTTCGCTGCTTCTAACAGCTTTTGATATTGCTGTAAATTTCTATGTTTTTGAACTAACCAAGGTAGTTCTGAATTTTGGTTTTTCTATAAATACAGGGTGATTTATTAGCTCTATAACAAAATTTGGCAGACGAAAACTAATTCAATTTTAAGAAAAAAAATGTTATAGGTAGCTATGATAAAACCCAAAAACAACATTGGCTGTTATAATGACATGAGCTGTTTTTATCGTACTACTATTATATTTATAACTTATCATACTAGCAAAGTTTTTTCTTGTCATAGTTTTAAGTCGAAAATGTCAAAAGCCAGAACTGCTGCCTAAATTTGATATGTAGTCAATGGCAATCATCTACAAAGGGTTTTCTGCAAGAACGCATTTGTTTTATGATAATTAATGTAATTTTTCTATTTACTCAAGAAACATATCTCACACCTTCCTATGAGGCTCTTTATTATGGGATATCTTTGATGCAAAAAATGATTTTCTGAATATCAGCCAAATTCTTCTTGAATCAACTTGTATATACTTCAGGTGAAGATCTAAAACTATTTCTTCTAAGTGTTGTTTACGTGTGACATATAATTCTTGGTTTCCAGTCTTCCTACAAAGATAACCCGCTGTGTAACGGAAACTTTTATAACTTAGTTGTGCTGGCAACTTCTGCTTGAAATGGTTTAACTCTTAGACATCTTGTTGTTGTCCTAGATAGCCTTCTGAGTAGATACCCTGTAGGTTAATTAATGAGTTAAGACTAAACATGAATTTATTGTTTCTGAATCGCTTCGTTTTATCTAGGTTAGGTCGGCTTAGCATATTGACCATCAGGTTATTCTTTTCCGGTCTGTATTGGGTCTTAGACTGAGATTCTTGTAAAACCAAAAACTATTTGTAGATACCACTGTTAGCGAATATTGTTTTAGATAAGAACTGTAAGGTCCCGTTTGAATCAGAAAAGGCTCAGTAACTAAATAAAATCTTAACTTACTCAGTGCAAATACTATGGCGCACATGTCTTTTTTCGAAACGCTATACCTCTCCTTGCAATCTTTCAATAACTTTAAAATAAAACATAATATGAGCGTTTCGTGTTCATCTTCATCGCTAACGTCACTTCTTAGAATAAATTACAAATCAAAATCTGAATCATAGAATCCGAGCTAACTGTGGAATTCTGACTTGAGTTGTTCAAACACCTGCTTTCTCTGCTAGGTTAGGGATAATTCTTTTGTAATATGTTAATCTAGAACTCCTAAAAACCCTCAAACTTGTTTAAAGTTCCTTGGCAGTTTAAAATTGTTGATTTCCTTTATTCTGTCATCATCATTGATGATGGATTCTGTAGTGATGACATAACCTAAATGCTTGCCATGGTGTTTGCAGAATTTACATCTTTCTAGGTTTAGTCTCAGACCAGCTTTATTAAGTGTTTCTAAAATGGCCTTTAAGTGTTCAAAGTGTTATTCAAAGTCAGGACTAAATATCAGAATGTCACTTACATAGTGCAAACAGACGTCTTCATGCCTCCCTAGAATTTTCTGTAGTGCCTTGACAAGTGCTGCAGTATCTGTTGATAAACTAAAAAGTATCATTATTAAATAAAAAGTACCAGATCTTCATTCACGTTGAACCCTGTATATTTGGAAGACTACTTGTTCAAGCGAATCAGCCAAAATAAATTCTTTAGGTTCAACTTTGTAAAGACGTTGCAAAGTTGTCTATCTTTACTGGCATCTCAAACTGGAGTTTTGCTCTTTTGTTGATTTCCTGAGCATTAGAGGCATAATCTGATAGAGTCGCCTTTCTTTTTGGCAATCGCAATAGAATCTATGTAGAGAAGTCGACGCTCTTTCAATGATTCCATTGTTAATTATATCCTGTATTTCTTGCCTTATCTTCTCTTTGTATTTAAATGGTATAGGATAAATTCGGCAGTTGTAAGCTTTTTGGTCTATTATTTCAGATCTGTACTTAAATTGGCCGGCTACAGCCAGTTTTTCATTGATTAGTTTCAAATTATTTTGGAGTGGTCCAATTATTTCTCTCTTGCAAACATTTTTAAAATAGATACATTGCATTTATAGCTTTTTTCTTATATTAACTAATTGTCTGGTTTTTATTTTAAATAAAATGGCTGCATTTCCTTTAGATTAAAGACCAGATAATATTTTTGATGAAAACCATGATCGTCAAAAGAATTAGTCGTGAATCTCTTCTCTAAACTAACTAGAAGTCTCAGTTGCTACTTGATTAACCTAAATTCTAATGTAAAGTGTGCGCAAACAAAAACTTCTAGACACGGAGAAGAACCAGTTAAAAGAAGTACTAAGTGTCAAGCAAACGTTTGTTCAAGCTTTTTTAGACATTAAGAAGGTACATACCTGAAGAGTTACTTCATTCCCAAAAGTGCAATAGAAACTAATCTGAATAATTAAAGTTATTGGCAAACTTATTGCAAAAATAAATTCAAAACTTCCTACTGGAGCCTACAAGTGAAGAAATTAGGTAAGTCTCAAACTTAATATTTACAATTTTACCAACAGCTTACACTGGTAAATGTAAATCCAGCTAAACATATACCAACTGCGCTTGCTAGAAACTGCAGTAAAAATACATAAGTAAACATTGATTCCACTGCTTCGGCAAATCTGCAATTATTAAAATGCAATTGCTACGAGTCTAAGTAATTGTATAGAGGTTACTTTATAACTGCAATATGATGTTCCACACATACACTCAGACGTTGATTGATTTCTTTATCAAATTGTCCATAATAGTCATAAATACTGTCATTAGTGGTATCACTTTTATAAAGCAACGTTTTAGCGTTAGTTGTTCTTACAATTGTTAATTCTAAAATCTTAAAATATGCCGATGAGAGTTTCATCATACTTGTTGCGACATGGTCAATGCCTGTAGTTGTCCATGATGTTGTCAAAACTGCTACTGATTCAAAAATATACACTGATAAGTAGAAAGGAAGGGTTGGTCAACTAAGTCTATAAAAAATGGTAAAGGTAATTGTCTTGGTTTTGGACTGACAGTCGGAGATAGGATTAACGAAAGAACGGTACACATAGCGCTACCCAAAAAGATTTTCACCATAACTGTAGAAGTATAAATAGCACTTTGTATATGTACATCAAGATCTTCATCGTAGTAATGGAAATGAGAAGTGCGTAAAAATTTCAATAATTCCACCAAAGTAGGAACTTTCACATAAAACAGTAAAAATTTTAAATAACAATTTGTAATTGATATAAAAAAGGTCCAACTTTCAATTAACGGACCGTACTCTTTTAGAAACAAAATTGACAGGAATAAAGAAGTAGCAAGCAAAAACATTATGAGAAAAGAAATGATTGTTTTTAGTTTATAGAACAAAGTAGGATCTTCTGTTGGCCAAGCTCCTGCAAATGTTAGCATCATCTTCTGAATTTTAAAAGCATCTTCGTGGTTTGATCGCGCCATCTAAAACCAAAGAATCTAAATTAGTATTTTAAATAAATTAGTTTGTTTTTATCGTCAATAAAATTTGTCAGCATCTAGTTGTTTACGTGTACGCTTAGGTTTTGGAGGTAGGAGTCATTCTTTTACAAACTATAAAAAATATAAATATTTAATGTACAGTAAATTATTAACCTAAAAGCACATGATTAATTTTTTTTATTACTTAAATCTTCACTAATTAGAGAAAAAAATCAAAGACAAAAAAAGAAATTAACTTTGAAAGATTAATGTAAATGTAAATAACAAAACAAACTATGTAAATACTGCAAAGAAAAAATTAATGATGTGTTTTTAGGTTAATGATTTACAGTAAAATAATGTACTACGTAGGTATAGTTTTTATAGTTTGAGAAGGGAGGGCGCTTGTCTTCGAAACGTAAATGCTTGACTATAAAAATAAAAATTTAAATAAATCGAATTCTGACTATTTTATTGTAGATAATTCAATAGAATAATATAGAATACTTACTTACTTACAACTTTATTTTTTCTAAACCAAAAACAGCTAAATTTTGTGAGGTTTCTCTCTTGCACAAAATGGATTTCTAATTCAATCTATGTATCTAACTTAGAATTTAGAAACGTCACGTAGGATATTACTTGGGCACCAGTAATTATTTGGTAAATATTCAATAAGGTGCGAGTACGGTGGGAGGAATTTTAGCGAGTATATACAACCTGTACATAAATATTAAAGATGTGGAAATGCAGTTGTAAGAATATTAAGGATAATTTCAGATTGTAGGAAATATCTAATCGTTAACTTTAATGATAACGCATTTTTATTTATTCCTTCTTTACCTAATTAACAATGATTGATTAATGGTTTTCAAAAATCTCCAGTTATTTGTAGCTAATAAATAGAACGCGTATAACTGCTGTTATATATTTGTAAAAGGTATAGTGAAATTGTAATAACTGTGTCGCGTATGTCAGTTTCGAATACAAGTAACTTCTGCCAATTTCGTCAATACGATGTCCTAATTTTTTATTCTCATGGGAATAAATGAACCAATAAGGTTATACCAAACTATCTTAACCTGTATGTAATTGGGGCTACATGCCAGAACCGTAATTAACCTTACACCCTTTATTGCTAAACTGTTTTGAGCTTTAGATCATTCCAAAGCTTGAAATCCCAAATGCATAAGTTTAGTTCATCTTAGCTCATTGTTCATGCTATTCTTATTACAAGTTCAAGATTTTAAATTCTGTTGTTTATCTTATAGGCAACTAATCATTAAGTCAGAATTAACAATAAACAGCAACTACAGTAACCAACAATTTAAGTTAAATACATATCTTACAAATTCTAATGGTGATTTAATAGTGTTTATATTACCTTAAATGCCTCACATTTCTAGCTATATTCAGCGTGCAGACATGAAATAAAGATAAAAACATTTGTATTGATTACACAGGCATTCTAAGCACAGCAGGATTGAAGAATTAGTTCTGCTCAAACAATGAGTGTAATACTAAAATCTAGAATTTCTCTATTTCGATTTCTACTTTATGAAACCTATGTTACAATGTCCGATATAAAATAAGCTGTTTTCTGTTGAAATTATTTTATTCTTGATTACATTACGAAACATTTACAAAGAGGTTTTGAATATAATTGTGATAATATTTTGTGTTTGCAAAAAGATTTGAATTTTTATTATGCTTAAATGTGTATTATGCATGACCAGACGGTCAACCCAATTATCTTTAAAATAAAAAATAAAAATGTTGTCTAAAATGTGCTCAATATGTGTTACGTTGTGCGGCAAGAGATTTTATTTATCGCATATTATCGTATTCTCCATAGAACTTATCGTGGGAATCTTATACGGAGTGTTGATATCCCAGTGCAGTTATTACTGATTGAATCTTGCCCCTACAAATTTAAACTAATTTATTATCTCAATCTTCCACTGGCCAGAATGTTACCGCTTGTCGTTATATTGTTTTGATTCAAGAAGTCGTTCTTCGAATAATATTCTATTAAGTTATCGTGATGATATTTAATTATCGTTTATTCAGCTGTTATAAAACTGAAGAAATTTAAACTAGACTTTGGAAAAATACTTAAACTTATTTAATTATTCAGTCAAGGTTTACTGCACGAGAAGTTACTTCCCTTCCTAGTCTGGACAGTTTGGCTATCGAATTCATAAAGGGGAACCTGGAGGTTTGTAGAGCGTTCCTCGGTATTGCAATGTGCGCGAACCTAATTAAATTATTTGTTGAGTGTCAACAGAGCGTTAAGAAGTTTGATACACTCATGGATTAGCTGTTATAACTGAATATGTAAGTTGAGCTTTATATTGTTGTGCAGATTTCGTTGTTTCTTTAGGAAATCAAACGGATCAAACTGATATTAGTTTGATAAGTTACCTGTAACCTTTATAAAGTTCAGACAAATTAGCCTACAGGACATCACATCAAATTATAATAAAATAAAGTTTGGTTATGAAAACTGCTGAAACAAGAGTTTTGTACTAGGAATCTTTCAATACCGTTAAACCATATTGATTATTGAGGCGATGATCTGACTGTACAGAGACGCCACGTTACACAGTGGTCGGAAATGATGAAAAACCGACCAAAACTAGACAACTCTCTAAAATTGCTTAAATATTTGTATATAAGGTGTTACTGGCGTCTCTGCTATCCAAAATGATATAAAAAATGTAAGTTAATTAATTAATTATTTTATTTTATTTATAAAAAATTTCGATAGACATTACTTATATTGATTAACTTTCAAGTTTAATAAACTTTGCACTTGCACATCTAAGTCAGCAACATTTTTTGTTTTATAATGCACAGCTAATAATATTGACGGATCCGATGTCAGCAAAAGTTGTTGAAAAACATCTTCCATTGTATGTAACCTATATGATTTCCTTGAATAGTTTTCTCGGTATTTTCAGATATGTTTATGTCGAGCTTTTAGTGCTTCTTCTGATAAATCACCATTTGGTATTAGACATGGTTGTATAATATGTGATCAGTGAGTCAAAACCTTGTGGACGCTTGGTGGCATATAATTCCACGGATATAATGTGATGTATAGTTTTACCGTATCCATACAATAATTATCGAATTTCATCTGATCGATCTCATGCCCGGCTAGATATAGTGTTCAGAATTAGAGCAAATTGCAAAATAAGCTCTTTATGCATGCAAATTGTTGTAAGATGTACTAATATTTTTTAACAAAAATTTTATATGTACCAGTTCTATTTGCTGATATGTTAGGATTTGCAAAAATCGTGTTGTTGTATTATCATTTGTGGTTCCGAATACATGTTTCACAAAATCGACTAATAATTCCAATTTTGATTCAAATTCGTTGCTTTCGTGATTGCACAACGATCCCATCATTACTTGTTGAACTGGCCTGTACGTAGAATAAATAAACTTAACTTGGCAAACTGATTTTCGAGTAAATTTGGAACTTAGTAGTTTTTTATTCTAAAATTACCTCACCGATACGAAAGTTTCGGGCTTCAAGTTTGACTAATACAGTTTATTTTTAAACATTTGGTTAGTGGCGTACCTAGGGGGAGGCGGTCTGCCCCGAGCTTCATCTAATATTTACAAATAACTATTGTTGTTTATATAGTATTCCAAAAGATATAGTGCATTTATGACTTAATTGCTACCTAGCTTACAGTAAATTTTACAAGTTCGTTACAGCAGAGTGTCATAAATCCGCTTACCTGTGAAGACATTTTCTAGCATTGACACAGGGTCGTATTGATATAAGTTTTACTTTCGTAAATACTTTTGAACTAAAATGTTAGAAAAATAAATTATTTTAATAAGGTCCTTAGTTTACCCAATCGTCTCTGACACGTGCCACTACTTGTATTTGTTGATTTTTATGAGACCCGCTGTGAAATACTTAAGTAGTCAAAGAAATAAACGCACTATGTCTTTTGGAATACTCTACTTTTGCTTTTTTTTCGAAAAAAAAAATTAACTACAAGTTTACGGCCCGTAAAGCATAATAAATTGAATATATACAAAATATCTGAACAATAGATAAATTTAAACGTATTTCTGCTCGTTCTTTTTACCGATTACTAAAAAATTCGCAAATATCAGCAGCTGATGTTTATTTCCTTAAAAAATACAAGTTTTTCTCTCTTATTACAACATAAATTTACAGGGCCCACAGGGGATAACATTTTAAAATTTCAAGATGAATAAAAAAGCTCGAACATTGTTCAGCTAACTATAAACATTAAATTTTGCATTGAAATCATACTAAAAAATTGCAATAACTATAATATTGCATTGTGTTAGAAAGACTATTTCGTGAGTAGAGTAGACAATTTTGATGCCTTTTTAATTTAGCAAGATACATACCTTCAAAGCAATGGTTAAAATCTGGCTTAGTATGTATGCTGTAAAAGCACTATCTTTCAAGTACTATTTATGACACAATGTATAGTAATATGCATAAATTAATTACTAATACTAATTTTTGAGTATTTAATTGTAAATATACATATATTTAAATTTCATTCTGCGTATATTTATCTTTTTGAGTTTTGGCCGTTTTTTCTGATTTCCGACCACTGCACGCTACTTCGTAGCTTCAGATGCGCAACAATTATCTATTGTTTCAAGAAGACGTTAGACTCGAGAAATTGTACCTTGTTATAAATAATAACAATAATAATAATAACAATAGTAATAACACTAGTAATAACTATAATAATAATAATAATAATAATAATAACAATAGCAATAACAATAACAATAACAATGACAATGACAATGAAAATGACAATGATAATAAGAATGACAATGACAATGGCAATGACAATGACAATGAAAATGACAATAACAATGACAATGACAATGACAATGACAATGACAATGACAATAACAATAATAATAATAATAATAATAATACCAGAATCTAGAAGGTCTGATAAGCTAGGCAGAGCTCATTTAGGCAAATAAATTATTTGTTTATTTGTAAATAACGTTTTGTTTGACAGGACGCAAGTTAATTAAGTCCTACGGATATCTGTATTTTGGGGTTTAAATGCTTTGTCTTGAAGTATTTATAGATCAGCTGTAAACCGCTAGGAGTTCGACACCTTTTAAAGCCGCTGTCCAGGCCACAGGACCTCTTGTGTTTATTTGTCTTAAAATATTTAACAGTAAAGCAAGTTTCAATATCCCGGCTCATTTGAGTTTACGTCTTTTAAGTCTAAAGAAAGCATTAACGAATTTCATAAGTTTACCTCAAAGTCCGCACAGTTGGCTTCTGACGCTGTGTTATTTAGGGATATCTGGCTATCGCCCCTGGCACCTATTGATTTAACTCATTTTCCTACTTTGTCATTTAAAAGAATGTTACTTACGGAGTGTACTGCCAAACGACCCTGTCGTCGATCTTCCGAGTTAGCCAAGTTGTACGTCAATTGCATGTCAGAGATAAGTTGCGGGCATCCCCCGGCGGATTTTTCTCGGCGGCCTTTCCCCGGCATAAAATTTTCCCGGCACGAATTTTCCCAGCATGGACTTTCCGCGGCACGGATCTCTTGCGACAAGTATATCTCCCGGCGTGAATTTCTCTCGGCACGGATATTTCCCGGCATACACGTAAAATTGGCGTTTCAACCATGCTTAGTCCACAATATCATGTAATAACGTAATATTGAGCTGGTTATAACCTCTAACCCAACCTCTAACCTAACTTCTATTCTAACCTCTAACCTAATCTCTAACCTAACTTCTAACCTAATCTGTAACCTATCCTGTAACCTAACCTCTAACCTAACCTCTAATCTAACCTCTAACCTAACCTCTAACCTAAACTCTAACCTAACCTTTAACCGAACATCTAACAAGCTCTCTCGGTGATGACTGGTTATAACCAGCGCAATATTATGTTACTATGGTACATGATATTGCGGACTAAGCATAGTCGAAACCCCAATTCCACGTGTATCCCGGGAAATATCCGTGGCGGGAGAAATCGACGCCGGGAGTTAGTATACTTGCCGGAAGAGATCCGTGCCGGGATACTTCCATGCCGGAAGAAGTCCATGCCAGGAAAATTTCGTGCCGGGAAAAGTCCATGCCGGGGAAATGCCGCAGGGAGATGCACTTGCCGGGAGAAATCCGCCGGGAGCTACCCGGTTCCCGTTAGAGATAAATTACCCCCTCAGAGTCACTAATTCCCCTTCTTCCCTTAAAAAAGTTGTTTTTCTTCCTTTTTTGGCATTATTTCAGTTTTCACCATCTAAAGTCTTAAAGACTTCTTTTTGTTATCGTTTCTTTTCTGTCCTGTTGTAATTTCACGTAAATGTCCTACTTAATATTCTCTAATAAATTTATCTTTTGTTGTTTTTTGGTGCCTTAGAGCTGAAGACTAGATACTTACCTTGGAGTTTCTAATTGATGTTTTCAACCTCAGAAGGGTTTGGTATAGTTTTCAGGTTCTTTATAAATGCAAGTTAAAGAGGCTGTTTGTCAAGTGTAACATTTTATCTCGAGACTGTCACAGTATTTTGAGTTGACCGTTTTTATTTTATTGTGAACATTTTTTTTTGTATCTTCGGGACTATTAACACTGTTGCTTAAGAGTGTGAATTAGAGAAGAGAATTTGCTTTGCTGTAATTTATTGAGTTCTATTGCTGTTATTTCCATTAATAAATCTTTTCTTGTGTTGTATCAAACAATATGCAATTACTTTACTTTAGTTCTCTGCTACCGACACACTGCAAAATTATTGCAAGATCTAGTAATTTCACTAAATTAAACGGAAATCTTAAAAGTACGTAAATTAATAATAGTCGACTGTTTAAAGACAAAGGGTCAGTTTCTACGCTTTTTATTAAATCTAAACTTTCTTTAATTACCATAGCAATCGATTTTGTCCTTTTTATTCTGGTCAAAATCAGATAAAGCTGTGCTTGTTTAAATTTTCAGCAAAGCTTCATTATTTAGTGGAAGGAGAGTAGAAACTGGGCCATAGTCTATTATGAAAAAACGAAAATAGGAATGGACACTTCTTTGACGTTTAGGGTAATTGACTGGAAATACCATTTTATGGAAGTTACTATGAAGAATCTAATCTCGTTTTATCTCATTATCTTGATGCTAGAACGTGGCTTGTTAACTAGATTCTCTTCTATTCAATTTTAATTTGTAAATCGAGTAGATTTTGTGATAAGGTTGAAATCGTCCTGTTTAAATCGTTTAAGTTTCTAGAATTTACAAATCCAAGTGGAGTCAGATGAGTGAAAAATTAAGCTTGGATATCAAGAATAGGTATAAAAAGAGTAGTATATGAAATTTTATAGTTTGAAATATCGCAATTTATTATTTGAAATAATTTTATTAACCCGTCTGTTAAACAAAGAGCTACTTTCTTAACCTACTTAAAGACAAAACAGGATCGATTAAAAATCTTGGTAATTATCTAATTCTAGTTACCTTCTGTAGAAAGTTGGGAAAGAATTATGTCTAAAACAATTTGCACGTGTTATTTATTACAATATAGTGTTAATCTATACAAACAAATATGCATAACAAATATTCTAGTCGCCAACTATTGAGTTTTAATAAAGGTTACTTTCGTTTGTATACGGTTTTAGATATCATATTTTCTTGTTTTTTATTCTTCAGTTCTCAGTCGCCTATGTGTCCATGTGAATTGTTATTATCCGGCTTTTTACTAAATTATGAATTTACATGTGTGCTCCAGCGCTAACATTAACTATGTTTTGTATTTTCCTTCACTTTTCTATTTGATTCTTCTGGCACTAAAAGTCGCTATCTTACATAAAACATTAATTCGCCTATGGTAGGTTATTAAACTATATTTCGCATTTCTGTTCACTTATTAACCTGATTGAGATTGTTTTCCTATTTCAAGTGGATACTTCTCTGCAGAGAAACCTCTTTCGTTCTTCTAAATTATATTATTTTCGTATAAAAAATACGATATTCTGTAGTAGACATGCAAATTAAACTTAACTAAAACGGTTGAAGTAAATATAAAACACTCTTCTTAAATGAATTTAGGTTTTAATTTAATTTATCTATCATTGATGTCTTTTGTGTTCAAATTCCATACTTGCCTACACAATTTTGCTTATAAGCAAATAAAAACAAGAAATGCGGCTCTTTAAAACATTAAAATGTTCAAAGGTATATAAAGACTGGTGTTAATATTTTAGAGCAGTCTTTTATTCTTTATTTGTTAACTGACGTAAAACTGCTCCATAAGATACAGCTGACTTGAAAACCTAAAATTTAAGCAAGCGTTAATTAGGTTAGCATCCAGTTGTTTTAAAAAATATAAACACTCACAGCTACAAGAGATGCGAGTGAAAGATTTATAAATTTTCCAGCCGTTAAAATAAGTGGACGTTTTGATCTTTCCATTATTATGAAAAGTGTTTTGCGAACTAATGGCCCACAAGCTATCCACTCTGTCATGTAGCATGCTTCTCTTACTTTACTACTCTGTAAAGATTTTAAATTTGTTAGGTTAGTTTTAAAGTAAATTCGTGCATAGGGGTATGTCGTGGGTTCATCCGAACTGTCTAAAGACACTTTTATTAAGAGGTTTTTTTTGAACATTTTCCGGATCTGGCAGGATTGTGTGCAAAAAAAGTACCCAGATTTGGGGTTTCTTAACAGTTAGTGACCACAGAACTATATAAAAATAATTTGCTACAAGTATCAATGCAACCACACCACAAAAGAATAGATTTCTGATATACACAGCAAGCGCAGAATCTGCACTTTTGTAAATAAATAACGTGTACGCGTACAAAGCAAATTTGGGGAAAAACATACTATGAATATTTGGTACATTGGAAATTTCGGCCGATCAGTTAACAAGCTTCAGAATCGATTACAGAATACTAGATGAAGAATTTGCATATGAATCCTGTCATTGCATAGGAGAAACATGATAAAAAGGCAAAATAAGAAAAATAAATTGGTCAGATTAGGAAATAAGAAAAAGCTTAAAACTAGAAAATACTAATGTTATAAATTGCAAAAATCTATTGATTGTAGAATTCTCTGGGTCTCCTAACAGTCTACAAAATTATAAAATATCTGAGCAATAGATAAACTAAAAACCGTCGCACAGTGAGGCAAACTTTTTAAAATGCTGTTATAAATGGTATTTATCAAAGTAAATTCCGCTTTAGAAATTGATCGTTATTAGGGTCTCCCAATATTTATGAGTGTCTAACCGGAAGTTTATTACCTTATTTACAAAATTTCTGTATTTCTTTTAGTATAAAGTTGATCGTTGTGCGAAATGAAGGGAGCAAACTTAAGTTGTGTTAAAATAAATTTTGTTTAGATATATTTAGCGGAAAATTTTTAATTATTAAGCAGTCTGTTGCAGGAGGTAAGTAAGGTGTAGGACATACTTCCTACACGCTTTTTTCCAATCAATTCTACCACGTTCATATATTTTTTTGCATTAATTTTTTCCTGTTGTGCCCATAGAAATTACGCTAAGATCATAAGGTATTTTAGTTAACTATATAAGCTTAGTTCATTTTTAGAAAAAGTACATCTTAAAGCTATGTTTTTGTAGAATCTGATACCATAAACAAAATGTATCGTTTTGCAATGCGTTTGAAATTGTATCGACAATTCCAATTTGTCTCCAAATTGAGCTTTTCTAATTCTTTTAGAAATATCTTTAAAGAAAGGTGGTTTTTTAATATTTTTTCTGAAATCGGCAGTAAAGTAATAAATGAAGTCGCCAGTAAAGAAATCTTTTGTTTTGCAAATTTTGCTGTTATCAACCTATACCAATACCTACATTTCTAAACGTCAAATTAATTATATGAAGTATGCCTAACCTAAAAATCAAGATTAATTGTTTTAAATCGAATAGAAAAACTTAGAAAAAATCTAATCGTTAACGTATCACGAACGTTCTTTTTTACCACCCACATGATTAGTTAAGGCAAATAAATCACAATTCTGATAGAAAATGCAACTTTGGTGTCTTGATGCATATTAAATAACTATTTTTATCAAAGTATAGTATTTTCTTTATTTTTAATGAAAAACCAATTTTGTACATAATGCATATAAAGGGTTTTCCAATAAGAGGTGTTATTTTGAATAGCCCGCTATTTCGGTAGATGTCACTTCTGAAGCTATCATTTTTTGACATTTGACAAGTAGAAACTACGCCATTAATAAATATGGAACGATACACGCTTCAACAACGCATTGAAATTATTAAAATTCACTATAAAAATGGTGAAAATTTGGCAGAGACGGTTCGTAAAACTCGAACATTTTTGGGTCACCGTGAAGCACCTTGTCGGACCGCAATACAGAAATTGGTGAAAAAATTCGAGCTCTTGGGACAAGTTAGTGATGTGAAGAATAAAACCCGTGCACGTCGCTTAAGAACAGCCGAGAATATTGCTGTTGTAGCCGAAAGTGTTAAAGAAAACCCAGGTTTGTCCATTCCTCGTCGTTCTTTGGAATTAGCCATTCCACAAACGTCATTACACCGTATTTTGCATAAAGATTTGGGTCTTAAGGCTTATAAAGTCCAGTTAACACAAGAACTCAAGCCGGCCGATCATCAACAACGTCGTGTCTTTGCTGATTGGGTCGTTGAAATGCATGAAAATGATCCAGAATTCCATCGAAAAATCATCTTGAGTGATGAGGCCCATTTCCACCTCGGTGGCTTCGTCAACAAGCAAAATTGTCGGATCTGGGGCTCAGAAAATCCAAGAGTTATTGTTGAAAAGTCTCTCTATCCTCAACGTGTGACTGTTTGGTGCGGTTTATGGTCCGGCGGAGTCATTGGACCTTACTTTTTCGAAAATGAGGCTGGAGCAACAGTTACGGTGACTGGATTGCGCTATCGAGAGATGATTAACGATTTTTTATGGCCGGAATTGGATGGTATTGATCTGGACAACGTTTACTTTCAACAAGACGGCGCTACGTGCCACACAAGCAACGAAACCATTGATCTTTTACGGAAAAAGTTTCCGGACCGTGTTATCTCTCGAAGAGGTGATCACAATTGGCCACCGAGATCTTGTGATTTAACACCTTGCGACTTCTTTCTTTGGGGCCACGTGAAAGAGAAGGTCTACGCCAACAGCCCAGCGTCGATTCAAGACCTCAAAGATGGAATTCGTGAGGCTATCGAGGACATAGGGCAGCCACTTTGCGATTTGGTTATGGAAAATTTCATGAAAAGGATATTGTCCTGTAAGCGTGGTCGTGGTGGTCATTTGCCTGATGTTATTTTCCACTATTAACGGCATACCTTCCTCTTTATAATGAAATAAACATCCGATCATTTATATTAAAAAATGGCACTTTTCTTTGAATATCAAAATAACACCTCTTATTGGAAAACCCTTTATTATGTCAAATATTAGAATAAGGTATCAATTTTAATTATTATCTCCTACCTTCTCACATAATCTCAGAGTGGTGACATGTTGATAGCAAGAAAGACATTACACGAGATAATGCAGGAAAATGCAAACAAAAAGTTTACAGAGAAACGCGATCGTCTGGTGGAAAGAATTTTTGATATAAATAGCTTTTCCTACAGGCAATCTAGATACGGGAAGTGAAAAGAAAGGTCGTCTTGCCCAAGACGTCACTGCTCCCAGCGACCACTCTAAGCAAAGACGAACAGCTGAACTACGACCACAAATGGGTTCAGTAGAACTAGCATACGCCGCTCAAATGAGTTTGCGGTCTGAAGGATAACTAGACAATGCGTAGGTTATAAAGAACATTACCGATACCACTTTAACTAGAACAACAAATTACAAAAAAGGCTATAGAGAAATGGTCACTGAGCAGTGATACAATCTCTTTAACAATATTTAATACGCGAAGAGTCAAATCTGTGGCTGTGACGGTGTAGTGGACACACACACAGTATGTCCAAAAGATCGCGTTAAGCAAGGGGATCTCGGAAGCGATAAAAGAGAGATTCGGTTAAATGAGAAGAATTGTTCAGTACATTAAGATCAACTAAGATCTATCTCAAAAGTTCTAAAAAACGTATTTGTTTAAGCGCCATAGAGGAAAAATCGAATTTCTTCATTTTCTTCATTTCCTTATAACATTTTTATTTGAAGAGATAGGTGAATAATGTTTTGACATATTTAAGGTACTTTCTTATGTAGATTACTAACAAACTATCAGATCTTCGATTATACTTTATAATATTGGCAATACAACCTCAAATTATTTTTTTAAATGCAAGTCGTAGGAGGCTATGACGTTAATAAAAAGTGTTCTTAGTTTTCTTTCCAACAATACCAAGTTTGATATAGTAATTTTTGAAAACTAAGAAGTTACAATAAAAAATCTATTTTTTATTTTAAAGCTGGGAACAAGTCAAAGACAACTTAATATCTTCTCTGAAACAATTGATAACATCTCATATTGGTAAGAACTAGACTATGCAACTTATTACAAAACAAAAAGAGATGTAGTAAGAACACAAAGTATTTTAGCAAGTGATAATGTTTTTATTTTAAATTTTTAGGTAAAAATGATTTAGATTGTTTTGGAAAACAAAAGATCAACCATCATTAAAATCTGAATCCTTTCCGTTTCAGATAAATGGACTACCATTATGAATAAAACCATCAAAAACTCTTTAATTAGTTATTTATAAACTAAGCAGAAGCTTTACTGAAATTTGTTGTATAACATTCTAGTTCCGTATTCCATTGTTTCCCCTGTTCCACGGAAACTCAATTTTTACAAACATTAATAATGAAATCCTTGACAAAAGAATAGCGATTATCTCCAAAACCTTTCAAGGTAAGTATAGTAACCCTTAAATCATTGAATTGGTCTTGAAAATTCCTATCGAAATATGGGGTCATATACAGGTTGTTCCATTTATAACAATTCAATATGGCGACCGTACAAAAAAACAATTGAAGATTTGTTTTTAATTTCCTTCGCAAAACATGACAAAAATACCTACTTTAAGTTCTCCAAATTTTATTTGTCTAGTTCTTACCGTTTTTGCAGGGGCAGCATGTTTTCATACTTTTTAGCGACCATGTATGTAAGACTACGTCTAAAGACTTTAATAAAATAGATTATATGTTGGTAAAAAAAACGAAAATTTAGAATCTAAGGTTCGGTTTATCCTCTTTACATACGTAGATTCATTTCTCTGAGACTTTGCTTCATATGTCCTACAAGCTACAAATCAGAAAGTAGCAAGCTCGGACTGAAAGAGACTAAACTAAGTGCATATAATAATAAAAAACTGCATATAAGAAGAATTTAAAGATCAAATGGATCTCATTGTTGATCGACACACAGCATTAATTTACTTAACATGTGATTTCAAGATTGATTCTGACAAGTTCAAGGATTATGGTATAACTACAGCAAAAATGTATGTTCAAAAATATTCTTGGTATAGCATGTCAACAACACTTTGCAAAACTCTAATTCACGGTCAGAAACCATTTTTTCTTGCATATTACCAATAGGCTAAAATGCCTAAAAGGGCACAAAACAAGCATTTGAAGAAATTTAGGGAAAGTCTTTCTAGAAGAATATCTAGAAATCGGATGGAAGATGTAAGCATTTAAAAGATAACATTAGATCCTCTCATTAGTAGTCTTCAAACAAATCGGCCAAAAAGAATAAAATCATTATCCACCGAGCCTTTGGCACTATTAGTAGAACCTAATATACCTTGCAAAAAGGGACGAAGTTAGCAGTGAAAGTAGGGGAAGTAGTGACGAGAATATTACTGATAGTGATTAATTTCAGACATTAATAATTAAAGTTAAACTTGATATTATTCAATAACTGGGCATTATTAAATGGTTGTAAATTGTAACTACAGTCTTTGTGTGTATTTCTGGTTTATTTATCAACATTTGTTTTCAATTAGTGATATAATCTTCAACGTTTTTATTTATGATCACGTTTTACAAAATTTGTTATATTGTGGGTTCGGTTCATGTTTTTCTATTGCCTGATAAAATAAAACTCTTCATCTTGGTTGCCATTTTGAAAGATTATTCAATATTTTAAAACTTACACAAGAATAAATGATAAAAAATTACATTTTATTCTGCACATGTTAAATAAAAGTTCTTTCTAGATTGTACGTAAATAACTGGAATGTTGTTTGATAAAAGGCTAACTTTCCCATAACAATTCTCTGAACTTTATATACTAAAAAAATGAGTTACTGAACTAATAGGGCTACTGATCTTTTGTTGGCCAGCAAAAACTAGGCCACCATTAAACAAATAGTTTAGTTGTGTATAAACAAAGTTTGGTGCAGGTGTAGCCAGTAGTTTAGTAGTCACAATTTCTCTGCGGCAACTTGACATGGAATTGCCCATTCACATCATCAATCGTATTTACTATTTAGTATTAGAAGTATTTATTTCTTGCCCACATTTTTTACAGGTTGTTGCTACATGACTTGTTTATTTTAATTTTACATATTTTTTGTTTAGGGTCTCATTATCCCGAGACGTATTTATCTCTTGTACCTTACTCTGATAAAGTGGCTTACCTCTAATCAGGACTTGCTTTCTTAATATTTTATCAAAGATGTTAGAGACAAAACATGAATAAAAGAAACTTCATACACATAGTAAGTGAGAATTGCAAAATCCCAAATATGTAAAAGTAGATTATCTTAAGAGTTCCATACCTGATAAGTAACTTCATTTCCAAAAGTGCAATAAAAGCTAATTTGAATAATTAAAGTAATGGGTAAGCTCAAAGCAAAAGCAAACTCAAAGCTTCCCACAGGAGCCTGTAAATAAAAAAGTCCTGTTTCAATATAATATTTACGTATAACATTTTTATTAGTTTACACTTGTAAATGTAAATCCTGCCAAACAAATACCAACTGCACTTGCTAAAAACTGCAGTAAGACAATATAAGTAAATATAGATTCCACCGATTCAGTAAATCTGCAATATTATTAAAATGAGTTATGAAAATTTGTAGTAAATAAAGTGTAAAAAGTCACCTTATAATAGCGAGATGGTGTTCTACACATCTACTCAAACGGCTATTTATCTCTTTATCGAATTTTTCATAATAATCATGAGTACTCGTATTGGGATTATCACCGCTGTTAAGTAGTGCTCCCATTTTAGTGGTTCTCTCAATGGTTACGGTTAAGATTTTAAAATATCCAGATGAAAGCCTCATCATACTTGTTGCAACATTATCAAAACCTGTACTTGTCCATGCAGCTGTTAAAAGTGCTATACCTTGAAATATGTACGCAGATAAATATAAAAAAAGTGGCTTTCCATTCATATCAAAAGGGAACGGTAGAGGTAACTGTCGTGGTTTCGGATTGGCAATTGGAGCAAGAATTAATGATATAACAGTACATATAGCGCTACTTAAAAATATCTTCACCATAATTGTAGCAGTGCGGATAGAACTTTGTATATGTACATCAAGATCTTCATCGTAGTAGTGAAAATGAGGGGAACGTAAAAATTTTAATAATTCCACCAAAGTGGGAACTTTATAAAAAAATAACCAAAATTTAAAGCAACAATTTAGAATTGATACAAACATGGCCCAACTTGCAATTAGAGGGGCGTATTCTTTTATAAATACGACCGACAAAAATAAAGAAGTAGCAAATCCAAGCATTATAAGAAAAGAAGCAAACCCTTGCAATTTATACAGGAAAGTCGGATTTTTTCTTGGCCAAATTCCCGCTATTAACAGCATCATTCGTTGAATTCTAAAAGCGTTTTCGTTGTTCGAACGCGTCATCTAAAACAATTTTATTTGTTGAGTTCTGAACAGAATTTAATTTAATAAAAGAATAAAATTATTATGAATGGATGAAAAGATTGATTTACTTGAATAAAGCTACTTACAATATTCCTTTTAAAAATAAAAAGGGTAGGTTCTCTTGAGATTTCTCTTTAAATTGATATGGATACATAAATCAACTGTACTAAACCGTATTTTGAAATCAGAGTTTGTGTATATTACTACCTACATACAATAGGAAGGTATTTGTATTTTTAGGGCGATGCCCAATCGACTAGAATTGAAATTAAACATTTATTAGGAAATTGTCGTATTCTGTTGGATCTGTCTCGATATAGCAATTACCTCGTTAATATTCAAGAAGCTACATAATACACAACTGTTTCTAAATATCAAAGGTTTTAAAAATATAGTTCTAAAAAGGGCATGCACGAACTGTACCTCACCGAAGTCTTAAAGTTGGTATATACATAAGTAGTGCTGATCAAGACATTAAAATGTATTTACATTTTATTTTTATTTATTTAAAGCCTTGTAACTACCAAACGTAATAGATGTTGAGATGGCTCAAATTGCAAAGTTTTATAACTGTTTTATGTTATGTTTATCCTCAACCCTCATTCCTTGAAAACTTCCTTTTTTTATTTTTTTATTCTTTTTTGTTGATTTTTTTTTTGGTTGCTTAGTATTATGTAATTTGTAGCGTAAAAGTTCAGTGTTTTTGCTTTTTTTTGTAAGCTGTGCAATACTAATAGTACAAGATCATAATACTGCCGCCTTTTTACTGATTATAGCTACTTTCGTCTTATATTAATATGTCGGAGCGGTTGAAGACAAACGTAACTGCAAAATCTGATTGTACCATTTGATAGTGGACAAAAAGTTATAAAATTCTACGATTTAAACCATCTTTATATAAAGTATTATCAAAGTAATGGCCATTATACGTATAGAAAAACCAGAATTCGCGTGGAAATCGAACCCACACAAACTCGGTTTTCCGGGTTAAGTGCTCTGCCAATTACGCCAATTGTCTAATTATTCCTGGAGGATTTACTTAAGAATAATTACTATTAAGAATTATTTGTTGGATCTATACTGCAAGAACAAAGTAATCTTAGCAAACGTGTAAGTAAATTGAATCCTCAGCGACCGTAGGTTGTTTACTGAAAATTTATACAATTATGTTTGTCACAATACCACATATCTTAACAACTATATACATATAGTAACTTCAGCTTTCGCTTGGTGAAGAATTCACTAGCTTAATTAGCAAAACACTTGGTTCGGAAAGCCGAGCTTGTGTGGGTTCGATTCCCACGCAAATTCTGATTCTTCTATTACTTTGATAATACTTAATATTTAATTATTTCCAGTTCATTGAAGAATAGTTACTATTAAGCATTTCGATATCTATTACCATTTGGGACTATATACTGACGACTGCAAAGTGTATATGGAAATCAATAATTCACAAGACTGCTCATTTTAAAGAAGACATTTTCGTCCTTGTTTAGAGTCATCAGTGGAGGAGGCTTTAAAAATTTGCTTAAAAGGATGACTCATGTTTAGTTTTCTCAAAGCAATTTCGGTCTGTTAGTTGTTTCGGGCCCTTGTGCAAGTATTCACACAGATGACCCTGATTTTAAAAATTTCATTTGTTCATAATTAAAGGCTCCCGGTATTGTTCTTAAAAATTAAATCTTCTTTCGATTATTTTCGCCTAAGTGAACTCCATCACTTTGGTTTGATTTGTTTTCTAAAGAAGTACTTAAGGCTGGAATTTTGTAAAAAGAGGAGTACCTATAAATAAGGAAAGCAAATTTTGTGGCGAGAGATGCTGAACCCTTTTAACTAGTAGAAGTACTATTCTAAATTTAAAAGTGTAGTTATAGAAATCTGTTTAAGGGCGAACTATCCTCAGCATTTTAAACTTATTCGAAATTTTTGTGTGTTACAGAGTTATTTGACTAAACTAAGCTAAACTAAAAGTTTGAAGTTGTCAAACGTATTATCGTTACATCCCTCTTTAGCTACATTACCGTCATGCTATGCGTCTTCGTCTGAATCATTCAAGGTGTCTAATTCGCTTCTTCGTAGCTCATAGAAACATAGTTTACAATATTCATCTGGTTCTCTGTACATCTGAAAAATTCTTATTTTCTACCGACAGTAATCTGTTTTTGTTATTTGAGGATTTAGATTTTACAACTCCCGTAATACAAGCAATACCATTCAGACGGCCGGTGCAAGAAGTGAATGCATTAGAACATTCCGACCCGAGAAATTGTAAATTGTTTTCGAAATCTCATTAGTCATTAGTTAGTATGTCTCTTATCATTACAATTGTGCGGACATTGTTTTTTTAGATAAGAAATTAATTCTCCAAAGGCGTGTAAATATTTTTTATTATTTTCATACATGAGTATGTCAAATTAGATACATAAACTGAAATGCTTATATATTTAGTTATATACCGCATTTCGGTTTATATATCACAAAACGAATACAAAAAATTATCTTATGTAAACAAACTTCTTTACGAATACAATTCTTCAAGAAATACCTACTATTTATTCATTTACAAAACGTACGGTATTTATTTTTTACAAACATTGATAAAATAATTTACAGTGGAACCTCCATAACTCGAAATCCAAATATTAGTTCGAGTTATAGAAAATACGAGTTACGGAAAATAATCTTTTTTATATGCAATTGTCGTTTAATACATAAAAATGTACATAGTTTATTAAATGCAAAGTATAAAAATATTATTTCGTATGTAATTGCGTATAAAATTGATACATACATATAAATTTTATTTTTTATGAAAATAATCAGTGATTTGTTTGTTTCCTGTTTGGAAATATTTTTATTGAATCAGTGATTAGGTTTTGGTGGATATTTTTTTGATACAAATAGTTTCATAAAATGTTTCAATCTTCACTAATTTTCTTCCATCGTAAAAAAGTTCTTCAGTGTGTTGAAGGCATTTTGAATTTCTCGATGTGATGGTCTAGTTGGCGCAGCTTCTTCAGTGTCAGTATCATCACTGTTTTCTTGGTCTTCGTTTTGAGTAACATTTGAAGCCATACTATCTACGATTTCTTGATCGGTAGGATGTAATTTTTGATAATAGCAGATAATGTACTAGGCGGTATTTCGTATTCTTTGGCAATGGTTTTTTTCTTAATACCATTTTTGACCTTTTTTAAAATTTCAATTTTTTTGTTTAATATTAAGACGTTTGAGATGACGTTTCGGTGTCATTTTGTTAGATATTGACCATGCAAAAGAATCACATGAACTGAACTTTTGACGAAAATGACTGGGAAGAGTATATGGAAATCCGTTTGAACGAAGCGTAATACATACATATAAAATAATAAGAATAAATGTATCGTCGTATAATTTCCATTTGCCGCTCCGTAGGCGTACTATCTAGTGCAGTATTCTGAGAAATATAAAAGTTTGCATCGAGTTTATCACGTACTAATAATTCAAAAATACCACCATTTCCCATTATAATTTTTATTCATACTTTATATTTTAATTTTAATAAGTCCGGTAAATAATGGTCAAAGTAAAATTTCTCAACTTTTTCCTTACATTTAGCAAAAAACTGGTCATCTCGTAAGATTTTCTCGAACAAAAATTCTTTTGGTGTCCAACAAATAAAATAACAATAGTCTCTTCTTGTTGCATGCAACTGACATTGGACTTGATAATAGTAGTTGTCATTTCTTTTTAAATACAATTTGTCATCGGCAGTTAAAGTTGCGAATTTTATGGTTTTATTCTGGATGGCTTCTTTTACAGTTGAAAATCGTGCACTATAAGGACATTTAATTTTAATTATGCCATTACTACCTATTAAACCATCAGGTGTTGCTCCGATATAACAATCCTCATAATCGATGAAGAAACCACATTCTTCAACTTTTAGACCACTCCTACTTTCGAAGTCTTTGCGAGCTATAGGTTCATTGTCTATCCCATAGTTAGTTGCCTTTATGCTGTTGAACCCATTAATTAAATTTTTATGGTATTTTTTGGATTTGTTGTCCGTTTCATCTTACAGACTTTTCTAAACGAGGAAGCAGTTATTCGTTTTCTGCGTTCCTCAAACCATACAGCTGAACTATTTTGCTGCAGTGTTAACTCATGATTTCATCTGCAGTTTTATTCAGTTTCCGAATAAACTTTTCTTTCAAATCTTCCAATTCTTTCTTACCGATCTCTGACATTTGTAAATTTGGACCATAGTTTTCATCTGCGTCAATAAACTTAGTGGTCGTCTTCTGTTTAGCTTTATATCTGTTCTTGTCATAGTACAATTTTCTACGACAAAATGCTTTTTTTTGTTAGAAGCATACTTTTGTGTATGACGTCCCGGACTTTACTTTGTGATGGCTTCGTGAACTGCTGCATGAAAATTGCCACCACTATTTAAAGAAATTGCAGCAGCGTGATATCTCATTTCATAATTCCCTGTTTTGGAAAAGTTTATTCTTTTTCCACCTATAAATTTTTCCAGAACGGAATTGTAGTTTTCGGCAGTGTTAGTGGTCATATTTTTTACTAAACTAGCGGCATGATAAACTAATCAATTTGTACATGCCATAATGTCGTTCAGTAAATCCCCAATACTAGTCAATTCTTGAATGATATGCAAGCATGACGAAAAATCTTGTATGTACTTCGGGCTGTACTTTTTGTCTCGAATTATTGGGAAACCTCAGCCCTACGGGCTTCGGCTTGCAAACTACATTCTTGACTAAAAAGTGACACTTACGGTCCTTAGTTCATAAATAGCTATTTCTATTTGTATTCCCTACCAAAAGTCTTACTTTAAGCTTACGAGCCCCAAAGATTGGAAAGGAACAATGGATTTACATATCAACCACTAATAAAATCAAAATGTCTGCTCACCTAACAGATGTTGTTTTGGATTTCGACTGAATGGATGTTTGGGTTTTTTCTGTCTTATCACTGTTAGCGCTATCTGTTTGCATATATTCATCAGCATTTTCTACATTCATGTTTTTATTTCCGTTGACATTTTTCATCTGCTCACCGTATTGATAGAAGAATGATTTATTTTATGATACTCTAAACAAAAAGTAAATAAGGTTTTTCTTTGATTAGGTAGTTGCAGGAGTTTTATACGTAGGTTTTGTATGAGATTATCTTTCGTTGGTTTTAAGTCGTTTTAAAAAATTAATAACATTTCTTTTACATATGTACTTGCTAAGCCTTTTATTATGTTCATACAATTTTCAGGGTTAATTAGGTTTTAACTTTATTTATTTAATGACAAAACATAGAACTGATGATTTTGAGAAACACTAAAGGTGAAATCAGAAATAAGAGTTTTGAAACGTTTGGGTGGACAAAATAAATGCTAACAAGTATACAAAAAAATTTTAATAATTTCTTAGAACGGTCTAAAACCAAAGAATAAATACCATATAACAATAAATACATTATCTATTTAAATTGCATTCGTTTCCAATTTATTAAAAACATTTAAAAAATAACAAACAGTATCCAACTTTCCTCCTTCCCTTTTTAATACTCCAAAAGTAATAAAAGTAATATTCAAATAAAAAATCTCAACTTCAGAAATGCTTGCCTATACGGAGATGCCGTCCATGTGCGTTACATCTCTTGCGCACGTCCCTGTTCTCTCTGTCTCTGTCTACCTGTTTCTTGATGCAACAAAACCGAAATATGGTTACGGGTGTCTTATATAGAACGCATTAAGAGAGATAATATTTCAAATTTGAATTAGTGGTACACAAACTCAAAATTTGTTAATCAATCATCTAATTTTTTTCTGTAGCAAAAAATAACTAATACTTCCACGATTATAACCATTTTTAGCAAACAAATAAAAAAAATAACTGCTGATTTGAACGCGAAAATTATATCTCTAATTGTAATTACCACAAAAGCAAAATACATATATTTTATTACCCCTTTGGAGGCGGGGCTCTGTAGGAACTTAAACGCTGCACTGACATCTACTGCATAGTAGTCAATGTAAAACGGGTTTGAAAAATGTGAATTCCCTGCAAATTATGCGTCTTAGGTAACTCAGAATGAAATGCACTTCAACCATTTTAGATGAAAGTCACGAATTGTTAATTTCCCTGAGATTAACAAAATTAGTGGGCCAAGTGTTGACTAAAAATTTTATTCATAAAGTATATAGCCTATTCTTTGTCGTAAAGGTATTTTATTCTGTTTGAATTGCGTTTCTGTACGAAAATAAATTTGTTACTTTTTATAAATGATGTCACATTCTTTGTAATATGTATTAATTATTTTTGTTGTTTAGAGCATATATTTTTGTAAGAAAATTATATTACAACCTAGATATGTATTTCTAGATTTCAGAACTAATTTTTGGTTTGTCATACGAACTACCTTCATCCAGATTTATTAATTCCGTATCGTAGGTTTCGCTAATTATTTCAAAACCTAGCGAAACCTTTAATTTAAAAAAAATGAAGAGGCTAAAATTTGGGAATGGGGCACTTAATTAGCCTATAACTAGCCTTTTATTTTCAATATGGTCCTATATAGTTTTTACAGTATGGCTCCGCCTGCTTTATACTACTTTCTGCAAAAAGGCTAACGGTAACAACGGAGAAACAACGTGATACAAGAATCGTCAGTCCACTGGCGTACAGTGGTCACAATAAGATACTACAAATTTGCAAAGTTGGCCAATCAAAAAGAAGTAGTCTGACCACTTAAAATGGGTTTAAGTTCTCTTCCGTTTGTCATAGAGATTAAATCTCTCATCAATGGTTGTATTTGCATTTTATCTTAAATATGGTAAATCGCTATAAAGTGTATGTATGTATGCACTAGGAACAAAGATAGCGTTCATGTTTAAGCTGATTTTTCACCTTGAAATAATTTTTTTGGGGATGTTCATTCAAATAAAACTTTTAGCATAATTATCGAGCTTTCGAATGGTAGCTTTGAAAACAATGTATACCAAGGCATTTAGCTAGGGCGTTATTAGAAATGTAGGAAACCTAATTTAAAACGGTTCTAATATAAGAGTTATTCACATTCGAGGCTCATCATTAGAATCTCTGAAGCTATAAGAGATACGAGATAGGTTGCATGGGAACGAAGTTGCGTATTTGAATGCTCAAGAATAATATAAAGCGAAATTCGATCTAACTTCCTTTGTTTTTGAATTAATATTAAAAGGGGAGAATTTCAATTTTTGTTTTTTGGTGATAACTTTTTTATTATGGAAAATTTCTAGAATCGGAGAAAACTTTCTTGGGCAACTTTTTGTTTCTACTACTTGACGCCTATTCATATTTCTATATGATGTTTTGATGTTCCAGAACCATTGTTCTTTATGGACATAAATTGGATTTTGTTATTGTTTGATAGAGAATTTTAGGTAGATTTCAGCAATGTTACCTACTCTTTGACACGAAGAGGTATGCTAGTTTCTTATGGTTATGGTATATTTGAAAACATTAAGTATTACTTACCATTAAAACTAATGATTTTATTGCTTATTCGTAACTATACGTTTTGTAATTTGCTTGCTTATCGTCTTACCGTGGACTACATCCTACCCTAGAATAAATTTGGTTCCTGTGAATTTTAGTTTAGAATTTTGTTTTTTTCCAATCCATATTAGCGTTTGAAAATTAAAGTTATGAAAGACGAAAAACTGTAGTGGCAAAATAATACTTTCAAAAAACAGACTTTCTTTTGAGAAAAAAACATATTGGAGGAGAAAGGGGAAAAAAAGAAAAAGAAGAATGAGTAGGACAAATTAAGTACAGGTTTAAAGAAAAAGAGGTCGCTTTGTTCTACGTGCAATTTATTAATCTTTTCTAAGGTGATTTGCTCAAGGTACATTTAGCTCTATTTCTCTTTGCTAACACTTCTGATTCTCATCTTTAATCTCTCTGTTATTTTTTTCCCAGTCGTTTTTTTCATTCATCTGCAGTTTAGCTTCATATTTATTGTGGATAACCACTGCCTTACATTCCTTCATTCTCATTATTTTGCTTGCTGGTGATTTGTTACGCCTATATTTTTCTCTACATTTTTGCTTAAAATACTACTTTATTGAGCTAATATACACTTGATTTCAAAATAAATAGTTAAGTTTGGAATAAACCAAGAAATTACTTAAAGTATACGGGTGCATTAGAATTAAAAATATGGTGCAGTATTGTAGTCTGTGTGTTTTATAAGAAGTATAAAGCTTAACGCAACTTATTAACAAATAATCCAAAGCTTTATGCTTCTTACAGTTCTTATAAATTACATAAAAGTGTAGTTATCAAAGCAATGTGTACTTAGTTTGTTATTTGTCGTAAAACTGCCCCATAAGATAGAGCCGCTCTAAAAACCTAAGATAAAGAAATTCAGTATATTATCACGCAATCATTTATAAATGTAACACTAACAAATACTTACACCCACAAGAGCAGAAAGCGAAAGGATAATAAATTTCCCAGCCGTTAAAATAAGTGGACGTTTTGATCGTTCCATAATCAGGAAAAGTGTTTTACGAACTAATGGCCCACAAGCTACCCATTCTGTCATATAGCATCCGTCCATTATTTTACTACTCTGTAAATATTTAAATTAACTAATATGGAAATTAAAATTAAATAGCTATAAAAGTATTTACTTATCATTATTATTTTCTGGAATTTTCTACTCTAAACATTTATTAATTATACGTCGATTTATAGTTTTTTAAATTTTGTAATTTTAAATCTTATTGAGAAATTATCAACTTGCACATAGAAGAATACTAAAACAATAAATAATAATCAGAGTAAGAGTTAGGGTCAAGGCCATTAGCTAATTTCTAAATTGTCAAAGATTTTCTTATCTGTTATACATTTTGAGCACTGTTAGCATTGCTCAAATAAACGGAAAAAATATGTTTTCTGGTAAGAGTATTTAGAAACAGGCCACGATGTGACTCGTCTGATGGTGCTCATTGATTTTGGCAAAATTAGTCAAATCCGAACTCTTATGATCCCGCATATTTACAAAAATAATCTGAATCCTGATCAACTCCGATTATAGAGCTAGTCTGCTGGTTTGGCCTATTTTTAAATTGTCTTTAAATCTTCGCCTTTTAAAGCGAAAAAATATGTGGTTATAATGATCCAATAGAACGCCAAATCTTGCTTGATTATTAACCAATGTCTATTCTGCATCATTTACAAAAGCACACATTTGGCATTGATGTTATTATGTACCTAATCATCAAAGAAGTCATTATTCGTTAAATCTAGAAGATAACATACCTGGAGAGTTACTTCATTCCCAAAAGTGCAATAGAAAGTAATTTGAATAATTAAAGTTACTGGCAAACTAATTGCAAAAACAAATTCAAAACTTCCTACTGGAGCCTACAAAATAAACAAATTAAATCGCAAAGTTAATCTTCACAGATCTATCAATAGCTTACGCTTGTAAATGTAAAACCAGCTAAACATATTCCAACTGCACTTACTATAAACTGTAGTAAAAATACATAAGTAAATATAGATTCCACTGTCTCGGCAAATCTACAATTATTAAAATGCAATTATGAGTTTGAGTAACTGCACATAAGTTACTTTATGACAGCAATATGATGCTCCACACATACACTAAGACGGTCACTGATTTCTTTATCGAATTGTTCATAATAATTATAAATACTGTCGTTGGTATTGTCACTTTCAGAAAGTAACGTCTTAGCGTTAGTTGTTCTTACAATTGTTATGTTTAAAATTTTAAAATATGCGGATGAAAGCCTCATCATGCTTGTTGCAACATGGTCAATTCCTGTAGTCGTCCATGCTGATATCAAAAGTCCTACTGATTTAAAAACATACACAGTCATGTAGAAAGGAAGAGGTTTATCAACCAAATCTATAAAAAATGGCAAAGGTGTTTGTCTTGGTTTTGGACTGACAGTCGGAGAAAGGATTAACGAAGAAACGGTACACAGAGCGCTAATCAAAAATAGTTTCACCATAATTGTTGAAGTACGAATAGCACTTTGTATATGTACATCAAGATCTTCATCATAATAATGAAAATGAGAAGTGCGTAAAAATTTTAATAATTTTACCAATGTAGGAACTTTCACGTAAAACAGTCCAAATTTTAAATAGCAGTTTGTAATTGATATAAAAAAAGTCCAACTTGCAATTAACGGACCGTACTCTTTTATAAAAATTACCGATAGGCATAAAGAAGTAGCAAATGAAAACATTACAACAAAGGAAGCGATTCCTTTTATTTTATAGGACAAAGTCGGATTATCTATCGGCCAGACCCCCGCTGTAGTCAATATCATTCTCTGAAAACTAAAAGCGTCTTCGTGGTTTGATCGCGTCATCTAAAACCAAAGAATAATCTAGGTCAGAATTTAAACTAGTAATTTAACTTATTGATGGAGAGAAAATAAAATTACTTACTTTATCTTTGCAAAAATAAAAACAGTAAATCTTTATGAAGCTTCTCCTTGGACTATAACTTTCATTAACTAAAAACGAAATGAATTTCTAATTCAATTTACACACATTTATATCTACACATTGGAGTGATATTTAAACAGCCATGTTTAAAATTAAATAGCATAAAGTCGAATTTGGAAATGTCACGCAGAATACTACTTGGACACCAGTAATTATTTGGTAAATATTCAATAAGCTGCGTGAAGGGCGGTAGGAGGAATTTTAGCAATCACATAACCTGTTTATAAATGTTAAAGACATGTCGGAATATCAAGGATAATTCCAGATTATAGGAAATATTTAAGTTAACTTTAATGATATCGATTTTCTAATTCACTTCTTTCTTGTCCAATGAAAATTATTGATTAATTAATTATACCTAAAAAATCGACAATAATTTGTAGTTGATAGATTGCCTATAGTTCCTGTTTTATATTTGCAAATAAAGTTGTAATAAATGTGTTGTTTATGTTAGTTTCCAACACAAGAGTTTTTGCTCAACTTCGTTAATACATGGCAAGGTCTTTTTAATTTTTTATTCCCATGGAAGTAAATGAGGTTAATGGGGTTATACTTAACTAGTTAACCTATATGTAATCGGGACTACATGCCAGAACCGTAATTAACCTTACACCCTTTGCTAAACTGTTTTGAATTTTGGATCATCCCAAAGCTTAGGGTTCTAAATGCTTAAGTTAGTTCATGTTAGCTTATTGTCCAAGCCATTTTTATTATAACTAATTCAAGATTTTAAACTGTTGTTGTTTATCTTACAGATAACTAATGAGTAAGTCAAAGTTAACAAATAACAATTACGGTAATTAACAATGAGTTAATAAAAAATATAGGTCTTGTAAACTACAGTATGATGATGAATTAGTACTTTATTTATTTTAAATATCTCACATCTTCGTCTATATTCAGCGCTCAGACACGAAAACAAAAAATAACAAAACTGTATTGATTGCAATGGTACTTTAAACACAACAAGACTGAATAACTAAATCTGCTGAAACAAGTGCGCTAAAGTGCTAAGTATTCTTATATTACCATTTTTATTTCATGTTAACCCTCCTCCGTCGCACGGGTGAGCCTATCAGTCCAAGACAGATTAAACATTAATGATAATTTGCAAGTTTTTAATCTTTCATTACTGAGCTTCCAAGTAGTTTTCAAGACTTTTCCAGAAGCATCCCCCATACAAATTTTTTCAATAAGTTGGCAATTATTTTGAAATTATAGGGCCAATCACTCGACCGAATATGTAATTTTCTTCGTGCGTACCTTGCGATCTTAATTGCCTGGGAATCCCTTAATTTGTAAATTGAATCTGGTTTGAACATTAGGGTAATCAACTGAAATGATTTCTAACGTATTTGTAGCAGTGTCGGTTCTGCTTAAGTAGAAGAAGGTGTTGGTTTTCTAGCATTAGCGATTTTAGTTATTACTTGACAATTACTTTTTGTGTTTTTAGTTTTTGGAATTTGTGAACAATTTTAACATAAAAATTTTACATGGATTCGTATGAAAAAGAACTGCAGCGTTCAACAGCCTTTTACGAAAGAGTACCTAGCGGTATTGAAACAGCTGAAGATTCTGATAATTTCCTGATTGATCCGGATAAAGACGAATATAGTAACCATTCAAATAGATACAGAACAAGAAGAAGATAGTGAGGTAGATAAAGATATAGTAGACGAAAGCAACAAGCGTCAATATTACTATGAGAAGGATGGGGTAAAGTAGAACAAATTTGTACCTTCACGTAATATTCGAATCAGGCAGAAGAATATAATTCTCCATCTACCTGGTACTGCTCGAGAAAGGAAAAAGCATTAACACCCATTGACGCGTGGAACTTTTTGTTCGACAGTATCATCGACATTATAATAGGATATACCAATATATACTCGTATATTTAGAAAATTGCCGTGAGGTACAAAGATAAAAATAACGCCCTTCTAACTTCCATTGTAAATAAAGACTTAAAGAAATTTGTTTGATTTCCACGGCAATGCGATTTACTTTACCTCTGACGAGATTGGTAAAGATTTTTCAAGCATTCAGAAAAGCTTAATTTTCTCGAAAACGGTTGAGTTTACGAAAGAGTTGCAAAAGGTAGATCTTCTTGCAGAAAAAGTGAACTTTTAAATAATAGTGCTCAACTTTTAAAATCTCACCCATAGAAACAGTTCTAAGCCTTCAAAGAGAAGTGTGCTTGTGAAACTCTGTGTTCCAAATTATGAATTTCATCGATATTTCAGAAAAAAAAACATCTTAACTACAGAAGCCAACATATCAAATCTCATTACACTCTATGGATTCAGTGAGACACAATTACAAAATTAAGAAAAAATTGTGTTTGACAGGTTATAACTGAAAAACGAGAAACTTTTTACCTAACTTTTTTTTGATGAATCGTCATCATTTGTTTCCCAGAATCAGTGGTTAAGCGTTGTTGGTGTTATTTCGAGACACACACACAAGCTTTGAGCTTGATAGACCTTACCTGTGCGTACGTGTGATATTCACATATGATGATCGGCCTTCCTGGCTGTTCTTATGCAACCCAGATAACATTTCCAAAGGTCACTTGCATTTTAATTAAATCTTTTAAAAGTAATTTAACACAGTATGGTTAAACGAGTATAAGTGACAGTTAAGTGATTGTGATAACCTAGTAAAATAATGAATTGACAACGTGCACCTTGGGGGTACAACTATCTGTTTCGTTTTTATCAGTTACAAACCATATTATTCATCCTTTATAAATCTAAGTATTTGTTCACTTATTTATCTATTTACTTAGCACTTAACACAACAAAATAAAATAAAATAGAACTTTAAACTAAAATTAATACTAATAATTATATTCCATACAGTCTGCAATAGAATAAAAAACAGTAATAAAAAATTCTTTAACCGATTTTTTGAATGCCTTTAAATTTTCAGTTTTTGTCTTTAGATAGTTTATTATAGTATAGAACATTTTTGAAGAGATAGCTTTTAGAAACTGTGGAATTTTTTGCTGGATACTGCGTTATGTATCTTTACTTATATGTACTGTATTAATAAATTAAAATAACCCAAATATTAATAAAGGATAAAAAATACACTTTATAATCAATAAGAAAGAGATTAGCTGTACTTCCCAAGGTACTTTCTCTATTTAGGTTGTTGAAGAAAACGTTAAAGATGATGATGATGATGACTTTTATTGGTTAACATTGTAATAATTATAAAATTAAAAACAAATAACAAAATAAAAAACAGCGCAAGCGTTTGTATAAAATACTCAAAACATTAATAAAATTAAGTAATTGTTGTAAATTTTGCTTTCAAGATTTATTTCCTTTAACGATTCTGGATACTGAAGTTGTTAAGTCTTCTTTCAATTTCATTTTGGCTTACATATGAATCTTCGTTAAGAAACTAGAAAACAGCAGCTTCATTTTCTTCATTTGTTGCTACTCTTCGCCTGGGTTTCTAATAATTTTCTAGTAAATATGTATGCAGTATTTTAAAAATGGTATTGGTAGGATGCCTTCTGTATTCTAGTAAAATTGTTTAATTTTGGATTTTATAATTGCTAAGCAATTTCAAAGAAGTTTTTAACACGATTTGGTTGTGTTTTGTGTTTGGTAAAAAACCTTTGAATTGTTATTATGCACAAATGAATTGCTTTCGCATTTTGTTGTTTTATTTAGTTTCTGCAGTTTCTGCACACACAACAATATTTGCGTGTTACAAGAAGTAGCGTCTGCGCATCTATATCGTGGCTAAGATAATACCTTGAATATTTCAAATCTACAAAATAATTTGCTTTCACGCCGACGACAAGAAAGCTAGCATCAGCCACTTAAGTCAATGATTTAGTAAGTGCATACTGCTTGGTTTTTATAATACAACTAGAATATGTGTTTTCTTGACACTTTTCGGCATTTAATCTAGTAATTTACAATGAAAAAGGATTATTTGTCCCTAAAGTACTTTTCCGAGAGAATACTCTTTAAATTACTTTTTGTTCGAGCCCATTTTGATATTCGTGACTGACATTTAAGTTCATTAATTTGTTTACAGTAATAAAATGTTTACATTATGTTAAAATATAATAATGTTATAATGGTTATAATGGTTATAATATTTCAATACTCCATCCGGCCTTGTTTACAAATGTCAAATTTAAAATTTAAATGTTCTGTCAGTATAGTATATGTCACTCGAAGTAGAATAGCCCAGTTACTTTATACAAAAAAAGACCAAACCTCTAAAAAAATCCGACTGAAAATTTTTCTTCGCACTTCTCTTTATTTCGGCGTCAAAAACAATCCCTCAAACGTTCATAAAGCCAACTGGACGGCTACAGAAGTTATAGAAGGTCAAGGTCACGAAAATCAGTTTTTCTCAAATATCTCGCAAATAGTCTATATGATCGTCACCTCTTTCAACACTCACATTTCTGAGAGCTTCTAAACCGCGAACAGTCGCAGTCGTGCCATTTGAGAAAGTTTCATTACAGATAAAACAAGTGTTGTCTGCCATTATAACGAATTACAAAATATTTCGAGATGAGTAAAACGCCCGAACTCTACAAAATAAAGCGTTAAACTGAATTTAAAACGTACAAGATGCGTTATCCAATATTTTCAGTTATACAGTGACCCATGAGCCTACATTGGAATGTTAAACAGCTGCTATTCAAGGCCCTTACCATTATTATTATGAAGAAGGGTCCTTTCCAAGGACAATTCAGACAGAAATTATGCAGGTATATATGCATGAACGATGTTTCTATGGATAAATAGGTGTTATTATCTGTATACACCATTATACGTATAGTATAGTGAACTATGCGCTTTGCTTCGAACCTTCTCAGTCCTGTATCTCAAAAACTATTGGTTCTACGTAAATTTCGTATAGAACATATTTGATAATTATCAAAATTAACGTAAAACCAATAGTTTACGAGGTATTTAAGAAAAACTGATTTTCGTGATCTTGTATAAAGTAACTGGGCTAGAACGTCTTTTTGTGTTTCGCACTCTTTGCACCGGCTCGGCTGTGCCTCGGCAGCAAACGTGCTCGACACAAAAAGACTTCTTTCTACTTCTTGTAACGTAATATACTATAACACGCCTTTTTATTGTAAAATTGTATTTACTATTTAAACTTACTGTTCTAGACAGCTTATATTTTCACAACTGCTGTAGAAAGTAAATTATGTAAATTAATTAATGTCACTTGGTATTGTGATATTGAAATTCGCCAATTTGGTTGAATTAAGTAATTCAACATTATGTGGAACTAGATGGTAAAAGAGCATATAACACGATAGTTAGAACATAATTAAATTTTATTTCAACTAAACACAAAACTTTTAGTATTTTTATTTATACAAAGTAGGTTTAGGTTTATGTCATTACAAGTCGAAAATAAAGAGTGGCCATTCTGACGGTTTTTAATATTGGAAGAGTGTTATAGACATTCTTAGTTGTACATTGAAAAGTACAAAAAGGCAATTTTACTTATCAAAACTCTTTTTCCTTAAAATATACCCCCTCTAACGGACGTCTAAGAAACCAAACTCGACCTCAGATGACTCGAAACAATGATAGGGGACCTCAAAAACAGCGCCCTCGCTCAAACTCCTCGATTCTGGAGATTAAGGTATAGACAGTTTTTTCGACCTGTGTACTCTGCCTAAGAAGCGTGACGGTCCATAGCCTCTACTGGGTCCAGGACAAATCATTATCATTGTTATTGTAGTGAGCTAGTACAATTAAAAATTCTGATAAAGAGAAATGGGTTTTTTATGCTTTCTCAGTCTGTAATCCTAGAAATCTAGCAAAAACATCCTTTTTATGTTTGATAAAATATATTTTTCAGTATGAACCTGCATCATCTTTAAATACAACAAAATAACTAGCTCGACCAAAAGAAGTACAAGACAGGATCACTCCTTCGTGCGAAAATTGCTCTGCAGTTTAACTGATTGAACTGGGCCGTCGAAAAACTACAGTTGAATATTTTATTTTCCTTAACTTTAGGAGTTGAAAGAGCAACAAATTTTATCCTACCAACATAAATGCATATTTCTGCGAAATTGTTGAAACTTTTAAATCTCTAAGGGAAGTCGTAAATGGAATCTCACTGGTATTGTTTATTTATTTAGCTTCTGGTTCGAGATTTCTTTATGTTACTCCGAGAGACTATAGCAACTGCTGTGTGAATAACGAGCTGCAAGAAGGTCGTACCAAGTGCCGTACCAGTAGCTTATGAATTAAAATTTAAAACTTGACAAAAAGTGTTATAATTTAATTTTAATCATTGCTTGGACGGCTAAATGTTGCAAACACGAAAATTTTATTTATTCTTTAAATTCTTATTGTCACACTATTATGAACAACTTTTTCGTATTTTCAAGAGCTTTAACACCGTTACACAGAGCTTTGTATTATAGTAAACGGAATTAGCTGTAGTTCGTAGAGTTTTAATTAATCCTTTTTGGGTAATAGAGAATGATATTAAAACTACCTAGAGATAAAACAAGAGAAACCCTTTCTAGTTATGTTTTATTTAAACAAATGATACTAGTAAAACATTAAAGTAGAGATGCTGCTAAATTGCTAATTTATTGAAAGTGATGTTTACATACCAAATATATTTTGATATTATACTTAAATCGTGTGTTACTTAATATTATATGCAACTTCTACGTGCTGTTAATCTTCAAATAGACTGTTAATCACTTATTCATCACTTGAAACAGAACAGCTGCGTACGAAGCGGCCGATTTAACTACCTGTAATAAAAATAAAAGTTTAAATTAAAAGCAACTGTAACCTCTAATATGAATGAGTTACCGCGACGAGGGAGGAAAGAGAGAGATCCACGAATTTTCCTGCTGTTAAAATCAGTGGACGTTTCGAACGTTCCATTATAAGAAACATGGTTTTACGGACTACAGGGCCGCAATAAACCCATTCGGTATCATAGCATGCATCTCCAATTCTAGAACTCTGAAAAATACATACAAATTCTAGTATAAACAAAAGATAATTAACGTAAGTATAAATCAAAGTTAGAAAAGTCTTTTGTTTCATTTATCATAGCCAACTATGTAAAAATTAATTTATAGCTATTAACGCCCTAGTTTTAACTTAAATTATTTATATTGAAATATTGTATTGATTAGAGGTTCCAGATGCATAATTCTTCTGTTCTAGTATCTACAAAGCGAATAAAATTAATTTGCATGAGTCATGACCAACTACTTTAAATTACACAAAACATCAAGTATGCTTGGAATGTAAATTTATGAGTAGTATAGGTAATTCTATTCAGAATTCTGATGTAAATTTTAGTTGGACAAAAGTATACACGGTGTTTCATTTAAAATAGAAGTGATGATGTCATTTCTTTTGAAACGGAATTTTTTTTGTGTTTGGTGCTAAATAAATGGAATATAATTTTGAGAAATTATAATAAGCACGTTTGGTATTTATAGGAAAAGTTTTACTAGCAAAGCTTTTGGTCAGATTCTGACATCTTCGGCGATCTGTTTATCATTACAGGTTTTTACTAGAATTTCCATTACAGTTCAATTTGTAAAATTTATAATTAAATTCACCATTAAATGTTTTGACAATTTCATTACTTCAACAGTTGTTTTACCCCCCAGTAGATTCCTAGCAAACCCTAAACGTAAAATTACGTGTTCGAATTTCTCGACGTAATTAGAGGAAACTTTCAAGACACAGAAGTGCTGTTTGAAGGAAATGTACTATGCATGTAAATCAGAATAGTTGGTCGGTAGATTTTACGTTGGCTTATCACGTAATATGTATTACTATGAAAGGCCTAAGAAAATTATAAAACTTGTCGCCTTTTTATTAGAAATAAGAAATTTTGTCATTGCAATCTTTATTACAAGTGACAATTTAATTTAGATTTTTTATTTTTGACCTTTGTATTAAAAAATACAAGAAAAATAATAGTATCAATATTTTCAATAATGTCTAAATAGAGGCAGAGATTAGTTGATCGTCATGGTGATGTGATTGCATCAGTGGTGCAACGTTAACTAAGGAATGCGTGCATGTAAGGTATATGTAGATAAAGAACTTCGACGTCTCGAGCTGCTGATTAACCTGCTGTTTCACATGAATGCCGTCAGTATCTTACGAAAATTGCATATGTATGATTGTCAGGCAAGTAGTCGATATGCGCAACGTGTTTATATGCAACTGCATTGGAGTATACGGACAACTTTACTGGACCATCAACTAAGTAATACCGCTGCTTGATAATGACATGATATCCAGCGATGCGAATTAAATGAAATACAAGACTGTCTAGCTTGATGTTCTGAGTACCCAATAACAGGGATGCTTTATATTCGTTAGTTTCTTTATTTCGAACATTCTTTTGCAAATTAAATGTTAGTCGGAAAAAAATTAAAATTAAAAGCTGTATTTACAAAATCGAACCAACTGGTACTCAAAATCTCAATAAAATTTAATTTTAATTAAAACTGAAAACTTGAAAAAGTATTGCCTGCTTTCTTGCCAATCCTAAACTATTCTGCTAATTAGAGCAGTCTAAAAGTCTTCTGACAAGAAATCTTTGTTCAACTGTAAACTGAAGAGGTGCGAATTTTTTAATCAAACTTGGCAGAAATGTTGGGCTACTGAAAGATACGCCTTGATCCCAAAATTGAATCAATTATTATTTGTTGATAGCCCAACATTTCTATCAAATTTAGCTGCAAAATTTGCATTCCTTCTTGGTGTTGCAATTTCTATGTCACCGAGTATATTTTTTATATTTCCGTGTCTCTAAAGTGACGTAGTACATTCGTTTACAAAGACTCTTTTTATAACTATAAAGTCTAATCAACAAGTACGAGTTTTAGCACAGCATCTTTAAAATACTTTGTCCTCTCGCGCTTCTCTGATTTTTTAATCACATAGTTCCATATTTAATTAATTTTGCTTTCTCTTTCTTCATTGTTATTGTATTAAAATGGTTTTCTTATAAGAATTACTTTATAGAAATGCTTTACAGCTAATCAGACTTCATACATAATTAAATGTAAACAGCGCGTTGACCTACAGTACCTTAAATTTATACTTTCGCATTTTAAAGATAATGGACCAAGTTATTTCTAGGTTTTTTCTGAGCCAAAAAAATACAACAATTAACTAACGTTGTGCAAATTACCTGTTAGCTTATTTTACATTAAACATTCTTGGTAAAATTTGAGAAGTAGAAATACTAAATTTAGCTGAACTGTAACTCCATTTCCAAACGAAGTAACTTTCTATAGTCCGATTTCGTTACTCCCGATAATATCAACATTATTTGAAAAACTACTTCTGAAACGAATAAAACCAATTGTTGAAAGTCAAAACCTAATTCTCTCACATCAATTTGATTTTAGAAACAAGCATTCAGCGATTGACCAAATTTACAGAATAATAGATATCATCGAAAAAGCCTATGAAGTTATGAAAATATGCCTAGCCATATTTTTAGACATAGCCCAAGCTTTCGAGAAGGTGTGGCATAATGGACTACAAAATAAATTAAATAACACCTTACCAAAACAACACACCAAAATGCTGGAATCCTACAAATCTGGACGAATATTCCGTGCCAAACAAGGGGAGGCATATTTCAATATTAAAAAAATAAAAGGAGTACCCAAGGGTAGTGTCCTAAGACCACTCCTTTACCTATTGTACACTTGGGATATCCCGCAAACAGAAAGCGTGACAATTGCCATCTTCGCTGATGATATAGCTATCCTTCCAGTAGGAGGCAACAGCGAAGAAACGGCTGCCAAATTGCAGGAGGCATGCAATAGAGTGAACGAATGGACCAAGAAATGGAGAACACGAATAAACGAGAGTAAGTCCGTGCATATTGACTTTGCCTACAGGAAAGACGATCAGTACCCGATATCAATAAACAATGTCAACATTCCACACTGCAATATAGCGAAATACCTTGGAATGAACCTAGACGTCTGATTACGGTGCAAGAAACACATAAAAAAGAAAATCTTAAATATAAAAATGTACTGGCTGCTTGGGTGAAAATCGCAACTGTCTCTGCATAATAAACTACTACTATACAAACAAGTACTAAAACCTGTCTGACCGTATGTTACACAGCTTTGGGGATGAGCATCCAAAAGCAACATTGACAAAATTCAAGTATTTCAAAACAAGGTTTTGCGAGGTATTGTGAATGCTCTGTGGTACTATCGCAATGATGACCTTCACAGAGGTCTGAAAATTCCAACTGTCAGAAAGGTGATCCAAAGGTTTGTAAAAAACTACGAGAGAAAGACTTCACGGCCACATCAACCCAGAAGCACTGCAGCTTCTAGACAACGCCAACCTGAATAGAAGACTCAAAAGCATCAAACCGTTTGAACTCCTGTAGTGTGTGAAAGTGATACGTGATAAAGCAGAGCAGACTAAGATACACCAATTGGAACATCTTAGATGTCGATTACAACGAGTAACAGTTATCTAAAATAAAAAAAGTACAACAATTAACTAACGTGCAAATTACATGTAAGCTTATTTTACATTAAACATTCTTGGTAAAATGCTAGAACTAGAAATACTACATTTACCTGAACTGTAACTTCATTTCCAAACGTACAATATAGACTAATCTGAAACATCAGTGTACCCAAAAAACTTAAGGCAAATATAAAATCTAAACTGCCTGGGGCAGCCTAAAATAAATGAATGTTACTTCTATCAACTGCTAAGTTATCATATTAATGCTTACGTTCATAAATGTAAATCCTACTAAACAAATTCCTGCTGCACTACATATAAATTGGCTTAAAAAGACGTAAGTGAAAATATCTTCAATTGCTTCGGTAAACCTGAAAATGCCTATTTAAATGAATGTGGTAGTAATAATGTAACGGGTAATACTCAATAATTGCTAAATGATGCTCTACACACTTGCAAAACATTTTATTGATTCTGCAATCAGAAACACCATACAATAGTAGTATATTCCTTAATTCATTATTTCTCAATAATACTTGGAGATCAGTAATCTTTACAATAGTTTCTCTTAAAATCTTAGAATAGCTTGCAGAAAGTCCCATCATACTCGTGGATAAGTTATCAAATCCTATACTCGTCCATGCAGCAGAGAACAAAGCAAAACACTGGAAAACATAGACAGCAATGTATATATAAAACGGTTGCTTTTTAAGATCCAATGGAAACGGTAGTGGAGTCTGTCTTTCGCGTACTGTATTTAAAAGAGGCGCTATAAGAATTAATATAACAGTGGTGACACCACTGCAAAGAAATAGTTTGACTAAAACTCTAGCAAAACGTATTATACGTGCCAAATACACATCATATTCTTCTTCGTAATAAGTAAAATGTGGCGAATGCAAAAAATCTAGGAGGTCTAAAAAGGCTGGCATTTTAAAGTAAAATATAGTAAATTTTATACTGCAGTTTAGAATTGCGACAAACATAGACCAACTCTGAATTAATTGTGAAAAATCTTTCACAACTGCGTTGCTTATAAGTAAAGATAACGCAAAAGACGCCACCATTCCATAATGTATTACACCATATATTCTGTAAAATATTGTCGGTGACCTATGAGGCCAGAATCCTGTCATGGTCATTATTCTTTTTTGAATTTCAAATGCATCTGAGTTTGTTGACTTCGTCATCTAAAAATAATAACGTGATTCTAAATTAAGCTTCACTAAAGAAATACAGGAAATTAATAAAATCAAAATTGCGACTTACATGTTTACACTAATAAAGGCAATTTAGAGTACAAATGAGAGGCGGCTGAACCTCAATTTAGAATGTTTTTATGTATATTACCGACAAGTATATGCTTACTAATACCAAACAGTCTAATTTAATGTTTTGTACTTGGAAACGCCCTTTACTTGAAACATGTGTTTACAGCTTCATTCTACATTAATAATTTCAGATTCATATTCGTAAACCTACTGTCTCTTAACGTCATCACTTATAGAATTAAATTTTTAAAATGGCTTTTATTATTAAATGAATATTACTATTCCAATAACACAGTTTTAAAATACAATTGAAAATTTTTGTTGCTAAGGTAATTCACTTGCGCTTTAAAGTAAGGTATCTTTTTAACATTAATTGCAATTATTTTTTTTTTTAATTGAAATACAAAACCCTTGTACATTTGTACAGACTGTTCTAAAGTTTCGCAGTAAATGTTGTTGTTTGATAATAATGAACTTAAAAAGGGTTTTTGTAAAAAACTGTATTGTGATTTTATAATACAATCTGTAATGTCATTTTAATTTACGTCATCTTAATATTTTGTAAATATAATTAGTTATTTTCGTTTATTAAGTTTTTAGTTGAAAGTATCTTCAATTTATTATGCACGATGTTTATTTAAATACACGTGTGATTTCTTTTAAAAATTGTTTATCGTGCTCAATTGTTCAAATTTCGTGGAATTGTGTCGGCCAGATGCTGTTCTCAACCGAGCTTGTTTTAACGTAGGCAAATCTACATCTAAAACTTCTCACCGCATATTGGTACGCATTATGTTTATATATAGTCCTTGTGTGATCCCGTCTTTTAAAAAACACCGGCGCGGCGGACTCGGAAAGTGTCACCTCGGCCTGCTGCAAGTTTGAATGGACAAGGAACGATCCATCATACAGATAGCGGTGTTCGTTTCGCTATTTCTTTTCATAAATGCCTTAAAAATAGATGATAAGACAAACTTAAAAGAAACGGAGACGTGACAACGTAGGCTTTTGTGAAGTTGTAATATAACCACACTTTTTCCTTCTTGCTTGGTTAGGGTCAGTTAGCCTGTTATTCTAATTTTGTCATTTTACGTCTTTTTTTGGTATTGCTGTTATTCTTTTATTTATATTAAAATAGTTCTTTTAAGAGCTCATTAAACTCAGCGTATCGTTATACAGGTAATTATAATTTGAATTATAACAACCTAATGATCAAAATATCAATGCAATATTTCAGGTTATATTTGGGATTATGGCTGAAGTTTTCAAAAATGCTAAAGAAAAACACGTAAAAAGTGGTCAGAGACTTATGGCTTACAATGTCTATTTAAAACATTTACAAAACAACTGTAAGACTTGGTCAGTCAAGCAAACGTCGGCTGAAGTTGGGATCGGACAGAATACGATGTGGAATATAATTAAACAAATGGAAGCTTCTGGATTGGTACGATCTCCTAAGAAAACTAGGGAATCAAAAACATGTTTTCAGAAACTTGAAGACTTCGAGAAATCTGCCATACGAAGACATGTACATTGATTTTATTTTCGAAATGAAGTTCCAACTGTAGGAAAAATACTACAAGCTGTTAACGAAGACGATTCATTACCAGATTTTAGTTATTCAACATTACATAGAACGTTATTAAAATTAGGATTCAAATATGATAAACGAACAAGAAAAACGATTTTGATTGAAAAGCCAACTATTGTTTTGTGGAGAAGAAAATATTTAACTGCTATTACACAATACCGAGAAGAAGGAAGAACGATTTATTAAACAGATGAAACATGGGTTAATGCAGGACATGTGGGAAGCAAAGTTTGGTATGATACTACCATTAAAACTGCCAGACAAGCATTATTTGAAGGCCTTTCGACTGGAATCAAAGATCCATCAGGCAAAGGAAAGAGGTTAATAGTTGTTCACATCGGTAGTGAATCTGGCTTTGTTGATGGAGGACTTCTAACTTTTGAATCCAAAAAGACAGGTGAGAACTGTATTGTTTTTGTATGTTTTTTATTACAATAAATTATTTGAATGTTTGTAGGTGATTATCATCAAGACATGGATGGAGATGTTTTTAAAATGTGATTGGAAGGGATCCTACCTAAATTAGAACCTCCTTCGGTTATTGTAATGGACAACGCCCCTTATCATAGTGTTAAAGCTGATAAAGTACCCACTCGGAATTGGAGAAAAGATCAGATTATTGATTGGCTTCATGGCAAGGAAATTACACCAGGAGATAATTTATTGAAATTGCAATTATTAGAATTGGTAAAACAGTATGTGTTATCACATCCAACACCATATGTCATCGATGAACTTATTAAAAAGAGTGGAAGATTAATTTTAAGATTACCACCGTATCACTGTAATCTGAATCCTATTGAGCTAGTATGGGCTCAAGTTAAGCAACATGTTGCTGTTAATAATCGAACGTACTCTATCGAAGAGGTAAAGCAACTCTTATGTGATGGAATTGCTGGTGTAACTGCAGAAAAGTGGAATGATTGTGTCAATCATGTAATACGTGTAGAAAATCATATGTGGGATTTAGACGGAATAACAGAACAAGTGGTTGAGAAAAGTGTGATTAATTTATAGTCGGAGAGTTCTAGCGAGGAGGATTCTGCTGACGATGATATGGAGGTAGAGTGATTACCAGAAGTATAAATACACAAACAGCAAAATGGATGCACTATTGTTATATACAGTACCTACAACTCCTGCTCCTTAATTAAAATATGTTTTGTAATTATTGAATTGACTTGTACTACAGGCTTTTTACCTTTTTGTTTATGTAAAAACTAAATAAATAAACATTTACATGTTAACTCGTAACTTCCTTTGCTTCGTAAGAGGTATATACTTATGAGGTTATTCATTATACTTTGTCATTATAAAAATCGACTATTTCATTTATTCATAGTTCGTCAGCTACTGGTTTTTAATTTTTATACATATTCTTGAACAACTATTAGAAAGCAATTTCAAATTTGGCGCCCTTTTCGAACACTTCAGCTGCTTAAATCTGCCTTGCACCGCAGTGCCACCTACTTTATTCTTATTTGATTTAGACTATAGCATGGCTTGGGTTTTAGCTTGCTTGGGTTTTAGCTTGCTTGGCACTCGGAAAAAGTGCGGCAGAACAGAGAAGAGAGTTCACGTTCAGCTTGGAGAGTAACAAGGTGATGCCGCGAAATATTCTGCCGCAAAATCATATCGTTATGTTGAAATATTATTCAAGCTCTTTGAAAGTGCCTAATAATCGGTTTATAATAGTGGACTGGACTTCGAGACACCCAAATTCTATTCTTGCGGACGGAAGTTCAGTGATGAGGGCTTTTTAAAAAGGATTTTATCTGAGACTCGAGATGGGCTACTGCCCCTAGATATCACGAAATATTTCTGAGAAACAGGGAATGAAATATTCTAACGACGGCTTTTTTTGTGGCGGGCTTTTATCAAGGGAACCTACATTGTGAATTTCGTTCCAAATAAACAGAACTATTCAAAATGCACGAAAAGGTGAGCACTATTACTGGAACACACTTTTTTACAAAAAAGTCGATACCCCACAATCACAGTTTTTCACAAAAAAAATTCGACGTAAGAGCCGACAAAGGTTACGCTCAATAAAAACTGAGAATCTCCTTGAAATAAGAGAATTGAGGACTTACAGTATTACTGGAATTTTTGAAAAAAAGGAGGAGAAATTTCAATCGGAAATTCTATATTGTCATGTAGCTTCTTGTTGGTTACTAGAAGATCAGGCAAGTTAAAGAGTTTCTAGATGATTTAGCCTTTTTATTAGGCGTCGTAAATTATTTAAGACTTTTTAAATCTGCTCAGATATTTTAGTGACGTCATCTTGTTAGTCTTTTTTAATTTGTTCTAATAAGTAAGTATAGTAATAAACCTAGATTTTCAACTTGATTGCTTATTCTGAATAACTATAAATATTTTTTCCTTGATCTGATTGAAGGGGAAAGAAGGAATAGAAATGTAGGGTTTTAAAAAACTTGTACACAGTTTTGATTTTTTGATACATAATGGCAAAAAATGATAGATAAATCTAGATAAAATCTTTTCTAAAAATGCTCAAATTATTTATAGAATAATGTAATATTCCATGCACCTGTGCTACTTTATTAATAAATTATGTACCTAATAAATGAATCTTGAATAAAAAATATCTCTTCTATAGAGAAACACTCTTTACTGAATAAATGGATGTTTTTCTCTTAGCAATAACATCAACTTCTAATGTAAATATAATATAAAGTGATTATAAAGTATAAATGTTTATGTAAAATTGCATGTCGCGGATCCGAATGACTTATTTTGTTTAATAATAATTCACATAAATAAAATCTGTACAATTTAATATGTCATGTTAAAGTTTCTAGTAAACCTGTTGCTTGCGATAATTAATAATTTTAACAAATGTCTTTGTATTCTAAATGATTAAATTAACATGATTAAACGATTACTTCCTTATTTATTTATGAAGTGATTTTGTGAGTCGGAGGATCTTTGTTTAGATCATTAAGTTAAAGTTGCAAATTCTGTTAAAAGTACTTAAATGATCTATAAAGTTTATGTAAATACATGCATGCTATCTAAAAGTGCTGTTTAGCTGGGTTGGATACTGTTGCTACTTTTATGTTGTGTTGGTCTTTATTTTTTAATTTAATTAGTGTCCCGTTTGTCTTACGTACTTTTACTCTTAGTGTACGTCGTCTAGTTTGTAAATAACGTTTTATAAATTAATGGTATTATATTTTTAAGTTTTCGAAATATAACTTTGTTTTTGAAAACGTTAATTAATTTAGGGGCAAGTTCTTTTATGCAGGGTATCCTAAAATAGTGCTCTTTTCGTGAACGGTGTATTCCCCAGCAGTAAATAAGTCATACAACTTTTTAGGCTTAAAAAGAATTTTAAAACTGGCCAATAAAACAGAGAGTATGTAAAACAAATCTGTATTGTTATTACTGACAGTTGTAACGTTTCGCTTTTTTACGTTGCAATTGTTCATAGTCTGAGTCTAATTGCCCTTTCAATAATCGATTTTTAACGCTCCGCTCCCTATTTAGCAACATCAAGTAATTTTTATAAGCGATAGGTTATGTTTGAATCTTTTTTAATGTCTCGCCAAAACGCAATTAAATTAGGTTGGTGTGATAAACGTCATTGTAATTTTAATAGATAATGACTAATTAAATTTAAAATGGTTAATTTTTAGGTTTCTTTTATTTAAATCACCCCTTTTAGAAAAGCTAGAAGGTTCTTAAATTTGGTTGATTGATTTTGAAATCATTGTATTTTAATAAGTTTTTTATATCGGGCGATGACTTGTCCGACGCAGCATAGAGTTTACAATACTAGATAATGTTTAATTATTTTCTTCCTTAATTATTTTTGAAGCAAAGTTGGTAATAGTTCGATATAGCTACCTCTGAAATTAAACATGTATATCTATTCAGAAAATCAAAAGACACCTGCGGAAGGCCTCTCCAACGTCAAACACTTAGAAAATTAAAAAAGAAATTTGAACTATCTTGACAGTTTATTAGCAAAAAGACAGCCACGACATTATAATATAGTGGCTATGTTCCTGCCACCCTCTGACAGCGTACCAACCGACAGTACCACAACCCAATTTCCCTAAATCACGTGGAGAACATTGACCTTGCGTAAACATGGGTGAATTAATTTAAAAAATAAACTTTTAGCTACTACTAACCCAACCACACCCTCACTTGGGGTAAAATTCATTAAACAAATGAACGTTTAACTGTTTCTAACTTAACCACACCCTCGCTAGGCCTCCCCGCAAGATTTGTGGAGAATTCATTAAAAAAATGAATGTTTAACTGCTTTTAACCCAGCCACACCCTGGCTAGGCCCCCTCCACAAGATTGAGTCATTTTGCGAGTGAATGAAGCCGCCTACAACATCCATACTTAGTTCATGTTTCATTAGGGGGTTGGTAGTGTGTGCAGCAGCTGAATTAATTGCCACCTTCATTGTTTCTATCATGCAAAATAACCTAAGCTGTGCCTAAAAATCGTGCTTGTTTTTCGTTGGTTTTACCAAGATTGGAATAACTCTACCTGCTGATACCAAAAAGTTGCTCCTAAAGCGTCGTTTTCCTAGGGTTAGCTATATCTAACGACTACCGCAAAGTTTAATTAGGTTTTTTGGAGAGAGAAGAATTTTGCACCCTTACATGCCATTGCTTTTCGATCTTTCAAATTCTGAAACCGAAAAAACCAAAAAAATTAGAACTACGGTTAAAAAAAATCAGTGATGCTATGGAGTTATGAATTCAAACATGCACTCTTGGATATTTCTGTCACCGCTGTTATTAAAAGTAACTCATAATAATAATCATAACAGATCTTAGATTTTAAATGTCCCCAGAGAAAAAAGTCGTTGAGTGAAAGTTCGGCGGACCTAGTAGGCCAGTTAATTGCATAATTTGAACCAATAATCTTCTGAAAAAAACTATCGTTTAAATATCCACGTACATCACGGCTGTTATGTGCAGGGCAACCATCCATCTGGAACTAAATCTCTTAGTCGTCTCTAGCAACTTCAGTTACTGCTGTTGCTATCTTTTCTTGCAGGAGCTGTAAGAAGCGCTCTCCTGTTAAGTTTTCATGTAAGAAAAGCGGTCCTATAATGTGATGACCTAATAATCCCACCCAAACGTTAATTTTTTCGTGTATTGGGTTCTGGTCTGTAGAATGTTGTGTGGATTCTCACGTGCCCATGCTCTCTAATTTTACACGTTTGGTTCATTATTCAGTGTGAATTTTGCTCCAGCCGCAAAAAGAATGTTTTTTAGAAAGTTCCTGTCTTCGTTGCATTTTTCCATCATTTGGAAGGAAAAACTTGTGCTTTTCTAAAATTTCTAGTACTGTAGTGTACTACAAGCCAACGTTGTTAGCAATTTGCTGCAAACTTGCATTGGGATTCTCAGCTACGGCTGCCAAAATATTCGAGGTGTTCTCACCTTCCTCATTCTTTTGTAACTTTTGAATGTTACTGGTACACTTACAATTGTTTAGTACTGTGCCTATAGCTTCAAACTTGTTTACCATTCTGTTAATCGTCGTACTGCTTGGAATTGACCGATTGAGATATTTGACGCTAAACAACGTACTTACTTCACGAGCACTATTTTCGGCATAAAACGTTTTTTCTGACATTGAACATATTTTGGAAAACAGAATTTAATAAGAACTTATTGAATTATAACTAAACGTCATCACTGATTTTTCTAAAACCGTAGTTAAAATTTTTTCGGTTTTCCGGTTTCAGAGTTTGGAAAATTGAAAAGCAATGGCATGTAAGGATGCATAAGTTTCTTCTCTGCAAAAAACCTATTACACTTTGTTTCTAAAATAATTAAGGAAGAAAATACTACAGATTTAGTAAGTCACCACCTGGCATATTTCTTGTTGCCCCGTGTAAAACTTCCATTCTCATCGCATAATTATATAAGAATCCTAACTTGAAATAAAAAAGTATAATAAGGGTAAAAAATCATCGATTATATTTTAAATCCACCTTACAGTCCTTACAATACCGCACGTTTGAATTCTAGCACAAAATATATTTTCCATCATTGTATTGCGTTCGATGCAGTTTGACATTCATTTTCAATTAGCCAATTTAAAAACGAATGGTTGTATTTTATTGTAAATTTGTTTTGTGTAAGTCTTTGGTGAATTCCCTTGGAATTGGAAGAGACACCCAAAACCCAAAATTGAGTGTGAATTTTGTAACTTAAATATTTACAGCTGTACAATTTCTTTTCTACTTGTAATTTCTCATTTCATTTCCTATTAATTTTTATTGAATAAGACAGACGATGTGTGCACGGTCTAAATAAATAACACCGGCAAGCTAATGGAGTTATCATTTCGAATCTAACAATCAATGTAGATATTAAATTAAATTTTTATAGGCTTTTTGTGACAAAAGGAATATTAATAATTGTGCAATGTCAGCTTGTTTCATATTAAATATCTCTGGCAAAATAGAACAAAAAATAATAAGTTGGCGTACTATATACCATACCATATCAGCACACTAGAGGTAAACTCTGTTAAGTCACATTTTTTACAAAAATGAGTTATGTCCATCATTTAAATCAGCTTAATAACGTTTTTCTTATGGTAAACGGCTTTAAGTCCGTAGTTGCTGCATTTCGCCGATAGATGGAGGTAAGTCCAGTAGGCTGTCAGAGGCAAACTGTGTTGTGTGCACTTAGTATCACATGCTTCAAGCCTAAAGTAGAGGTAAACAGTTTTAAGTGCCTTTTCAATACCGATTCAGGTAAAAAATACGTGTTAGAGATAACTGATGTAATGAGTCGTGGAAAACTTGTAACTTTCTCAAAAGATGCATAGGGCGAAACGGGCCGATAATATGGCCTGCTCGATCAACGTATTTGACACCCTCGGGTTATTATGTCTGGGGACCATCACTATTTAATAGTCGCATCAAACAAGTGTAATTCAATGCAGATTCAATGCTTTTTTATAGTCCAATTAAACGCTTGTAATAAAACGTGGAGTTCAACGCAAACTGATACGGACCTGCAACATGCAAAAATCACAAAATTAACGGTTGAGAATGCAAAAATCAACACCACCAATGGTTATGAAGCCAAGCCTACAACTAATAACGTGTTATCAAGTGTTTGCTTTTGTGCGGCCAAACCGTTCCTTTGTGCTCAAGTCGCATGTTAGTCTTAAGAATCTGCAGGTGGTTAAAAGTGTGATATGTCATTTTAAAGGGTAAAGAACAGGGATGGTTTTAAAAATAATTGAACATAATTACCCATTGGATTTTTCTCTTTTACAGCCTTATGAAGTAAAAGTTAAATTTTAGAGTCATCCTTTTTTTAACTTTCTCCGAGTCTAATTTGCTTAATCACTTGTAGGAGTGGATGGAAATGACTAAAATCAATAGAGTAGTTATAAAAAATTATAAAATTATCATTACCTTCAAATTAAAAGCTTCCAGTATTGCAGTGTTCACATTTAAATGGGGAAATACGTCCAATTGGGTGAAATTATGAAAAATGACAATCTCTTAAAAAACGTGACACTTTGTGTAATAGTATATTAGGTTAGATATGTTCCAAATCACGTCTTGTACCACCCCTTTTCGGATATACGGCGGTGAACCAAACACCCTGTATATCGCAAATTCGAAAATAACTATTTCAAATCTCTCTTAATATTGGTTTTCTTTTTTACTATGGACACAAATCATATGACAAGTAATTCTTGTACATAGACCTCAATTTGATGAGAAATGAAAAGTAAATAAAAATTTGTAATATTTTAAAAATTTTTAGATTCTTCGGAGCGTGTCTCGAATTTCAGATATTTCTCAGTGCGTTTCTGTTAGAATTTTTAATTTATTTAAGTCAGTCTTGGCTTGTCTTCTAAAAAACAAAGCTTTCATTTTTTTTTTGATATACAATGATTCATTTGTCAGAAATGGTCTGCTTGGCTATTAATAATTCTATTAGTGTTTAGTAACTTTCATAGTAGTCAGTTTCCAGTTAGTGTCAATGTTAATATTTCGAGTCTGTTTTACAATAATTCAGGGATCTCTTTGTTTTAATTTAGCGAATTGTCACTAAAAGGGATATTTGGTTTTATCATGTCGTCCATTACCCGTTTCAGTTTCGAAAATTCTCGATTGTTTAACTTTGTTAGCATAACGAAGGACTGCGATCGCCTGTCGGCAGTCTTGCCAATATAATCCTACACAAAGAGCTTTCACAGTCCTGCCGATGCGATGTAGTGGGATTTGTATTTGATTTACTGAATTTGTATTGTTTGTTTATGTTATTTGTAGGACTCTTTTATTGAAGTTTCCGAAATTAATTCATTGAAACTTTGGCGGAGGTGTGGTGTGTAGCCATTGTTTTATTTTAGGATCCTGACATTATTTGTAGTTCAATCCAGAAATTCAAAAAGTTTCCCAGATGCGATGTTCATCCTTATGTAGGAGTAATTATTTGATAGTTAATTACTTTGAATACTTTGTGTAGGTTTCTTTAATGGTAGATAAATTAAAATTTGTTAGTAATTTTGGCAAAGTAATAATGTAAAATTGCTTTTGATTTTGTAAAAGGTTCATGCAATTTTAATGTTCTATTAAATTATAGAAGAATTTAATGTTTAATAAGAAACTTTGAGTAAAATATTTGAAAAGATTTATAGAGTCATTATAGTTGACAAGTTAATAAGTTCGCATAATTATTTGAGATTACTTTTATCTTTATTTTAAAATAGTGTTAGTCTTTTGAGAGCCCTCTTTTATTACTTTTTAATTATGACACAATCTTAGATAAGTAGCTTCAGTTTAGCCTAGATTAAAGAATTTCTGGATGAATTGTCGGTGCCCCAATATTGGAAGTTTTTTAGTGTTAGCCTACTCAAGTAGATATGTTTCTGTGTAAATATTTATTTTATCTGTGTTCTCCGGAATAAATAGTTAAATTAATCTAAGATAACATGAGTTTTATTATTAAGATAGCAATTTTGTTACAGGTGAATATGAGTTACATAAGTCTATGATTTTTCTAGAACCGGTGTATGCTACTTTCAATAAAGGTATCCTTCATAATCTTACACCTTACCAATTTAAAATAATTTAGTTAATTTAATTCTGCTCCCCTTTATGAAATATATCACTTAGGTTGTCTATATTAGACTTTCTATTCTCTTCTTCCAGTGAAGGTTGTTGTATTATTATCAAAGAGAACTTGGCCTAGAGGTCGAGACGGTCTTGGAGAATCTGATGAGGTACCAGAAAGGTTAATTAATGCTAACTCACTGTTGTTTTATTTAACAATCAAACTCTCAAAAGCGTTTTGTATTGTTGGTGAGTTTTATTTGAATTTCTTCTTATCAGCATCTTTTATAAATAGGGTCTTCCACGATATTTCAAAAACCTCAATAATATACACTAAACAACTAAAAAAATATTGGCACTGATTTTTCGGGTAGAAAAAATTGTTTTCGTCAGTAAATGCGACTTTAAAATGTACTGCAACAAAAGGTAAGCAAAATTTAAACTTTTTGCAATAGTTTATAGGTATACGGTTTTGCCAGTAGAACACTATTTTCATGCATATTTATATTGATTTCAAGATACTGATGCAACTTAATTCATGTACTAAGAATGGCTGCTTGTCACAAGAGATCTTAGCACACGATTAAACTACTTAAAATTTGTTTAATTGTAAAACATGTTTTACTATTGAAATTTATATTGAACGTTTCTATATAAAACAAAGTTGCTATAAATGCAACAAATTATTCAAAAAACTCTCAATATACAGGGTGAGTTTTTTCCGATGTTTAGTATGGGGATCTCGAAAACTAGCGGAGATAGAGAGACGATTAAATGGGGAAAGAATTGCAGTTTTACGAGCTTAATTTAATGAGCTTCTTGTTTTTTAGAAAAAATGCGTGGCTAACTAGATATCTTGGAAAAATAATTTTTTTGTTATTTTGTTTGGTGCTTATATCTCTGTTATTATTGACTTTAGAAAAAATGTATAAAGGAAAAAGTTGTAGGTAGTTATGTGCTTAATAATACAGTCTAACCGAATTTTTTGTTTAAGCTATGATTTTTGAGTTATGACACAAGGTTATGTTTTTTCTAATGGAAACCATAGTCGGCCATGACTTTATTAAAAAGGCCCTTTTTCAACGATTCTAACGATATACCACTTGACCTAGTTAGTTTTATAAATAAATAAATTATAGCCTTTTCTTCTTTTCATTTTCGAACTGTTCAAGTAGTATGCTATGGAAACAATTGATATATGTGCATTGCGTTTAATAATAAAATTTAAGGTAGTTATTAAAATTTTTATTTTAATTTCGAAATTATAAACATAATATTTTGGTGTGAAATGTTTATTCCGTTGGAGTTACGATTTTAAATAGAAATATTTCTGAGAAACTAATAAACAGAGAATGACAAACAATAAATTAAGAAACAATAAAAGAAATTAGGATATAAATAAAGTAGTACCAAAACAACGTAATTGAAGTAAGTAAAGTATTTAAGGTAAGTGAACAAACCAGATTTAGATAAAAATAGGTACTTCACTCATAGGTGTAACTAAAAACTAAAAATGCTGTTAACATGGTACGCTATGGAAACAATTAACAGATGCAAACGGCAATCACCTATTGACAGGTGGAAATAATTTAGTTTCTAATTAATGTTGATTTTGGTTTCGTAAATTATCAATATGAATTTTTCTAATCAGGAAAAGCTTAATATAATTCAGTGTTACATTTTGTGTCATAAAAATAAAAGGATAGGGTGTATCAAAAATCGTACTATACAGTAGATGACCTTAGAGAAGCTGTACTAGAAGTTTTTGCTAATATTGATGTACGTTCCGTTAGAAAAGCAACAAATTCGGTTTTAAAAAGATGTAACTTGTACAGTAATCATAATGTTGGATCTTTTGAACATGTTTAGTCTTAAATACTTTACTTACTTTAATTACCTTGTTTTGGTACTGCTTTATATTCTAATTTCCTTTATTGTTTCTTAATTTATCGTTTGTCATTCTCTGTTTATTGGTTTCTCAGAAATTATTTTTATTTATAATAATTATGTTTATAATTTCGAAATTAAAATTAAAATTTTAATAACTAACTTGAATTTTATTATTAGATGCGATGCGCGCATCTATCAATTGTTTCCATAGCGTACTACTTGAACAGTTCGAAAATGAAAAGAAAAACAAGGTCATAATTTATTTATTTATAAAAATAACTATGTCAAGTGTATATCATTAGAATCGTTGAAAAAAGGCCTTTTTTATAAATTCATGGCCGGCTATGGTTTCCATTCGAAAATACACAAGCTTGTGTTGTAACTCAAAAATTATAGCTTAAATAGAAAATTCGGTATGACCGTATTATTAAGCACATAATTACCTACAACTTTTTCCTTTACACATTTTTTCTAAAGTCAATAATAACAGAGATATAAGCACCAAACAAAATAACAAAAAAATTATTTTTCCAAGATATCTAGTTAGCCACGCATTTTTCTAAAAAACAAAAAGCTCATTAAATTAAGCTCGTAAAACTGCAATTCTTTTCCAATTTAATCATCTCTCTATCTCCGCTAGTTTCCGAGATCCCCATACTAAACATCGGAAGAAACTCACCCTGTATATAGATATATTGAATTTATTTTTAAAAATGTCGATAACCAGTGCAACTTCCTTATTTATTATGTACTTAAAGTGATTCAGGATATTATAGAACTCTTTTTATAAATCTTGTGATTATTTTAAATTGAAATATGAATATTTTAAAGAAATATTTGAAAATTGGAAGAAGTTTAATAACTAAAGTAATAGATTCAGTTGTTTGAAACATTTTATAAATCGCTTCTAAAAACACTCGAGCTGTTTGAATTATAGAATTACATTTTTTTATAAATTGTTAAAATTAGTAATTATTTTATTACATTTAGAAGATTTGGAAAATTATATTTGAGTCAAGCTAGACCCTACTGCAAAATGTGATTGAAAAACAAAGCGCTTCCCCGTTTTTTCAATTGCCAGCCGGACAGAAAGAGGTCACATGCTCCAATGTGTAGACCTTTACCGAGAAAATTGCGGAAAGCACGCATATTGGCAGAAGTCAAAGGAAATGATACCGCCATCGAGTGCTTCCAATGCGAATGCTTCGGTTTCTAATAAGTTTGGAGCAGACCTAGGCGAACTTACAACTCAGAACACGGAAACATTTAGTAATCTGTCGTTGCATGATCATCAGTCAAAACCTGTTCGACCAAAAACAAAAGATGTTGGAACTCAAATGTCTAAAACAAGTCTAATTGGTTATAAAACCAAATTAAAACGGGCTCCTGTCTCGTATGCATTGATTTTGGATTGCCAACATGCGTAATCCGCCAATCACAGCGTTCCGTCGGTCACGTGACAATATTAGAATATTTTACGATTTTCAACGTTGTTTAATTAAAGAAAAAATTAAGAGTGGTATTTTCTTCAAAAGGTAGCCGAAATTTGAAACTGGAACCTGAGACTTCTTGCAAATCCAGTATCTAGGAGCTGATAAGTTATAAGCTAAAATCTCTTTTGTATTTAAATTTTTTTTGTACAAAATTAAAAAAATAAACTATTAACACACCTAAGATAAATAAGTCAAGATTACAACGGATAAATTTAATTCAATTTATTCTTCGGTAGATTTAATCGATTATTATGAGCAATATTGAAATTTATTGTACAATTGCTACAATTTTGAAATTGTATACCAGATCCCACTTTGTTACAAGTTTTTATAAAAGTTGTTACATTTAGGTTAAGGCTTTTCTCCAATCATTTTGTGAGACATTACACCTTTGTTCTCTATTGATTCCTCTATATAGCTCTCAGCTGCTGCATTTGATCTCCAACCGCCGTGCTTTTTTATACTGATAATGTCAACGCCAACATTTGCCAGGATGATAGCTGAGGACCTCCAGAAACAATGTCCACTGTAAGAACCGGGATCGGGTAAATTCAAAAATTCAGAAATACTTCTCGATGTTTTACCAGATACATTCATCTCTACGGCTTGTGTGGTGCATTTTTCATTTAGGTATTTTAAAGAGAAATGGCGTATTGTTGCATGCGATGGACGAAGAGCCACGTATTTGCAGAAGAAGCTTAAATAATTGATCTTTTGTTCTTCGTCGGTGGATACAATAAATATACGTTAAACTCCAGTCTTAGTTCGAGAAATCTTTACAATAATAATTGTTCTATTGTCTTCTATATTGTCGATCATCATTTTTGTCAGCTCCTCATATCCACAAGCTTCAAAGACCCCAAATATTATAACAATCTAAAAGTTACACCATAATTAATAATTTAATATAACATTGCATAAAATACTTTTTACCTCAAGTAATGCTCATCCGAAGCATCTAACAAGTATCTGTTATCTAATATCTTGAATTCTTCATCCTGTAGTCGACAGATTGTTTTTTCAGAAATGCAATTAATCTGCTATATTTTGTTATATTGTTACGTGTAAAAATGGGTTTAGTGATCCTGAGAAATGACGTAGCACAAAATAATATCGGTATGCCTTAAGAAACGACTTGCTCGGTTTTATCGGAAATTGGACCGGGGTCATAGAAAGGCCTTACGGCAGAGAACGATAACGTTAGAACCTTGTAAGCTTTCATAACAATATGATCATTCAGAATCAAACCAATTAGTAATTATACTTAGTACTTAACGTAGAAGCTTGCAAGGTCCAAGCTTTTTCGTTAATTTACGTACTAATAGTAATTATTGACATGCGCATTTTTGTAAATTTTTGGTTTGTATCGCGCGTAGTCGCACGTGTCGCTCGTTCATAACCTTTAAAATCCGGAAGCGCTCAAGTGTTTAAAAAAAAGTGATTTTTGAGTTTGTGGCGCGATGTCAATGATTTCCAAGCGAAAGAAGCTAAAGACAGCAGCACTAATGACAGTGTTAAGCAATTATTATTGGTTGATGTTTCACCACAACAAAAGACGGTGGTGGGTGAGACCAATAAATGAAAATAGAAAACAACAAGAAGACTATGAGAATTTAGTGCAAAAAATGCGTTTTAATGATGCAAAAAT
>VTPC01008340.1:0-35012 GCA_011009095.1 Ignelater luminosus
GAATGTAATCGGGATGACTATATTAGAGATTCTTTCATCAGTGGTATTTCTTCCCCCGAGATAAGACAAAGACTTTTAGAATCTGTTACTCATAACCTTGATGAAGCCCATAATCAAGCACGCTCACTAGAATCTATTCAACGTCAGTCCTCAGTATATGGTAGCTCTAATTCTCAATTGCTTAACTCAGTGCAAGGCAAATCTTCATGTTCAAACTCAGACTCTCATATTCAATTTGAAGACACTATTGCTGCTGTGCAAAAGAAGAATTGCTTTTTCTGTGGGCGGGACTTTCATCCTAGGCAGAAATGTCCTGCTCGCAACGCCGTCTGTTTCAAGTGTAACATAAAAGGACATTTTTCTACTGTATGCAGATCAGATCGTAAATCACCAATTCTGAATCGAAATTGTTCAACACATCTGGTTTCTTCAACTGTCGCTAGTCTCTCTTCTCCTCCTCCCGGTTTGTCAAAAGCTACAGTTCCAGTTACTGTCAACGAATTCATCGCCTCAGCTTTAATAGATACTGGTAGCACTGCCAGTTTTATTAATGAACAGCTTGCTAAAGATCTAAAGATACGAATAAAGCCCTGTAAAGAAGTAATATCAATGGCTTCAACAGCATTTCAATCATCTGTATTAGGACAATGCTCTGTTAGTATAGAGATTTTGGGTCATAAATATAATCAGGCTGTTTTGTTGGTACTACGTAATCTTTATTGTGACGTTCTACTTGGACATGATCTTCTCAGTCGACATTCTAGTATTAATATGAAGTTTGGTGGGCCAAAATCACCTCTAAACATATGTGGACTTGCTACGGCCAATGTAGAACCGGCTTCTCTATTTTCCCACCTAACTCCTGATTGCAAACCTATTTGTACCAAGTCTAGAAAGTTTAACCCACCAGACACAGCTTTTATTAACGATGAGATTCAGCGAATGCTAAAAGAGGACATTATTGAATTAAGTGATTCTCCCTGGAGAGCTCAAGTGTTGGTCGTTACTAACTCCAACCATAAACGCCGGATGGTTATTGTCTACTCTCAAACCATTAATCGTTACACTTTGTTAGATGCGTCTTCTTTGCAAAACATAGAACAGATAGTAAATGATGTAGCCAATTATGCAGTTTTCAGTACAATCGACTTAAAAAGTGCGTTTCATCAAATACCAATTAGAAGTGAAGACAGAAAGTACACTGCATTCGAAGCTGGAGGTCAACTTTTTCAATTTAAACGGATTCCATTCGGAGTAACGAATGATGTAGCTGGATTTCAAAGGAAAATGAACTACATTATACATCAAGAAAATCTGGAGGGAACCTTTTCTTATTTAGACGATGTTACTGTCTGTGGAAAGGATTTAGAACACAATAGAAATTTAAACAAATTTTTGGAAGCGATAGGAAAATATAACCTTACAATAAACTTTGAGAAAAGCAATTTTAATCAAACAAAAATTAGTTTACTCGGATATATAATAGAGAATAACTCGATTAGCCCTGACCCTGAACGCCTTACACCACTCAAAACTACTGACGGTCCTTCACTTAAACGAGTTGTAGGAATGTTTTCACATTACTCTAATTTTATTCACAAATTCTCAGACAAAATCAAAACAATTATTGCGAGTAAGTACCCTTTATCGCAGCATGCACTTCAAGTTTTTGAAGATGTCAAGAAAAACATTATTGCAGCCACTGTGATGGCCATCGACCCTGAAGCACCTTTCACCGTAAAGACGGATGCTTCTAGTTTTGCTGTAGCTGCAACTCTCTCTCAACTTGGAAGACCAGTGGCATTCTTCTCACGAACTTTATCACACTTCGAACTACAGCAATCATCTATCGAAAAAGAAGCTTGTGCAATAGTTGAGGCGTTACGTAAATGGCGTCATTACTTGGTCGGTCGTCATTTCCAGCTGATAACTGATCAGCGATCAGTATCTTTTATTTTCTCAAAAACCAATTCCAGCAAAATAAAAAATGAAAAAATAATGCGATGGCGACTTGAACTATCTTGCTACTCATGTGATATTACTTACCGGCCTGGTAAAGAAAATTTAGCAGCAGATGCTTTTTCTAGGATATGTGCTAATATCAATAACGGCTCTAACAAAATAAAAGCACTCCATGACTCTCTGTGCCATCCTGGAATCACGCGATTTAACCATTGGATTAGAACACGTAATCTTCTTTTCTCACTTGACGATATTCGAAAAACTATCAATAATTGCAGAATTTGTTTAGAATTAAAGCCAAGGTTTAACAAACACCAAGGGACACTTATCAAATCTACTACTGCTTTCGAAAGATTGAACATTGATTTTAAAGGACCTCTACCTACCAAGACAAGAAATAGCTACATCCTCACGGTTATAGATGAGTATTTCAGATTCCCCTTTGCCATCCCATGTCCTGATGTGACTTCTTCCACTGTCGTAAAATCATTAACTCAAATATTTAATATGTTTGGAACAGCTGCCTACATTCATTCAGATAGAGGTATTTCTTTTATGTCCCAGGAAGTAAAGAATTTTCTAACAACTAATGGCATTGCGTCTAGTCGCACCACACCTTACAACCCTCAAGGGAATGGACAGGCAGAGAGATATAACGGCATAATCTGGAAGACCGTTCAACTTGCGCTGAAGAATAGAAATTTGCCTGTCAGTCATTGGGAAGATGTATTAAATGAATCGCTCCACAGCATTCGGTCACTCCTCTGCACTGCCACAAATGAGACTCCACATGAACGAATGTTCAAATTTGTTAGAAGGACTGGAAACGGGTCAGCAACTTCTTCTTGGTTGACAATTCCAGGACCAATTCTACTAAAAAGACACGTTAGACACTCAAAGTTTGATCCTTTAGTCCCAGAAGTTTCACTGATCGAAGGTAATCATGAGTATGCCCATATTCGTTTTCCAGACGGAAGAGAAACCACTGTATCTACTAGGGATTTAGCCCCACTACCATGTATTCATGAAAATGGGTCGGACCCAATTGAAACACCTCCACCTTCTCATGAACAAGACTATACCCCTTTAGATCCTACTCCACTTCAAAAGAGTTCAGCTCCTACTGTTGAAACACCTCTGCCTCAAAATGCTACAACTCCACAATCTATTACAGTTCCAAGGCGTAGCTCAAGGATTCGGCGGCTCCCAGCGTATCTTCAGGATTACCACCTCGGGGAGGGGTGAATGTCATAATCAGATGTTTTTTTTGTAAATAATTCACACTTTTTGACATGTGTTATTTGTTTGAGTTGTCAAAACGTTATAGTTATAATTTATGTTAAGTAAAGCCTATATTCTAAAGGTAAAACGTTTTATTACTCATTTCACTAACCCAAGTCTTGGGAATGAGAAAGTTACCCACGCCATGGGTGCCGCGGTTGCTTATGCTGGAGCAAAAGCTGACACGCAAAACAGTTTCGGACTTGTTTAAACGCAATCTAGTAGTTTTTTTTGCGATGATTTATTACAGTGGATTCACCACTATACCCCAGAAACGAAGCAGCAATCGAAGCAATGGACTGCCAATGGAGAACCTGCTCAGAAAAAGGCCAAAACAGTTCCGTCGGCCGGAAAGGTTTTGGTTTCAGTTTTTGGGATGTCAAGGGTATTCTTTTTGTGGATTATCTTAAAAAGGGTAAAACAATCAATGGGGCATACTATGCTACCCTACTTGTCCAGCTAAGAGAAAAAATTCAAGAAAAACAACGACCCGGATTAGAAAGAAAAAAATTCTGTTTCACCAGGATAATGTACCGTACTACAAGTCAGTTATTTCCATGGTAAAAATTAATGAATTGCGGTTTGAATTGGTTCCCCATGCATCCTACTTGTCGGACTTAGCCCTTTCGGATTTTAGTTTATTTCCAAACTTGAAAAATTTTAATGCTGGAAAGAAGCACGAGTCCGATGAAGATCTGATTGGTACCACAAACGCCTATTTTGACCAGTTGGACGAAAGGGGTTATAGGGATGGAATAAGAGCACTTGAACATAGGTGGACCAAGTACATTGAACGTGACGGAGATTACGTTGAAAACTAAAATTACTGTTTACGCGATATTCTTTTGTTTTCTTGTCTAGACCGGAGACATTTCAATTTATACTCGTAATCTCAAATAGTTTACAAGCAGAGTACTTCAATAGTATATTAAAATACAAGTTGCAGAAGGCATCTATTCAAGCACGAATTTGAAATTCCGAAACGAGCCGCATAGCGGCGAGTTGAGGAGCAAATGAGTGCTTGAAGGACCTTCTGCAACGAGTGTTTTATACTATTTTTTCTATTTTGCCGCTTTATGCCATTTTCTAAATTAAAAAATAAAAATTTTAAATCTAGTGAATTTTACGGTGGTTGGTGACATTTATGTGGCGTAATTTTGGGCGGCCGTGAAAAAAACTTCTTTTTCATTGTTATTTATTAATTTGCTTTGTTCTTTGACGTATGACAGTTCAACGCTACCAACATCAATACAGTAAATTTTACTAGTCTATTCTATCACGCCAACGACTTATTCTAACATTCAAATGACGTCATTTGGGTGCTTGAATAGACTTATTCTAAACGCAAAATAGAAAAAATAGATTTAGGAAGCAAATTGTAGAGATTTTTACTGATTTCTTGACACATTGAGCAGATATAATTTTATTCAGAAGGCGTGCCATGGATAGCATGAAAGGTTACAAAATAGTGGAAAGATTGTCGCACATAAAGTCACAGGCTCAAGAACAGAAAATTTCGAATAAAGTCAGAGAAGACCCAATGCGAAGTAACTTACAATTGTAAGAGCCATTTACGTAGCAGAAAAAGTAAGCCAGGAAAAAGCTTTGCGAGACTATTAATAGTACTTCTCAGCCTCTTATTGAACGAAAGGGAAGAACTTGAATAAAACTTTGGGACTAAATCTGAGATGTCACACACTCATTTCTGGTAATCAAAAAACTTTCCATCAACAACGGCTAGTTGATGTTCGTAGTGCTATTTTAATAGATTTTTTTGGACCTTTGTGTTTGCATATTATAGTTTTCTTCGACTAAGATAGTTCTAAATGAAGACCTTGCTTTGAAGGAAGAGGGTGGAAAGAAAACCGTAAAGAACACCTTTCCAGTGATGTGAGCGAGAAGAGAGGCTTTCGATGAAAGTTCTTAGAGGTTAGATGTCAGAGTTACACAATCAATAGTCAAACTGACCTTTACCACAAGACAGTTATAGTATTTGGATACAATGGCTAACCTATCTTTGAATTACCGCTCTAAAAGTCAAATCACTGTGTGTGTTTGTCATATAATTTAAAACTAACTTGGATTCATTGATTTTACTGTTGCTGTCTTTAGATAGTGTTGTCTAGTTTTCAAATGGAGGTCTGAAGAGTGTACCGAAACAGAAATCTAAGCAGAATAGAAACTAGTTGTTTTTCTTTATTCTTTATTATGGCACGTACACAACAAAACATCATAACACTATCATCTTTTTTTCTATGAAAATTTAGCGTGCGAACACTCCAGATATCTTCAAGGAACTATTATAGGTACTTTAAAAGAAATTAATAGGTAAAAGCAAGACCTTTTTTCTGTGAAGGTATAGCGCGCGCCCGTCACATTCGTAGAAGTCAATGTTCTTAAAATTTCTGGTTTTTAAGAAGTGTTGAAAGGCGTGGGACGCTGCAAACGTAAGAAGTCGTAACTTGCAAATCGTATATTTTACTTGCGAACTTACAGCTACGACAGCTATTTCTTGCAAATGCCGCCTGGCTTCGTGGCATTAGAGCGGAACTTTTTCTTTTACCACTCGTTACTGTTACAGACTGGAACGATACCGAGAATCAAGAGGCTGGACATAAGAATAACATCCGCAACTGCATTGATGTATTTTGATATAGGGAGAGAGAGTATTGATTCACGATTTTGGAGCCTGAAGTGGATTGATTCTAATGATATGCTTTGGTTTCATGTACTACCAATAGAATATGTTAGGAGCTATGATTTATCGACAGGTAACCTATCTACTAGTAGCTTCCCTAAGATGGCAACGAGTTCTGGAGCCAAATTCATAAATGCTTCTTATCATGATCAACACTAATTTTCCTTGGTTTTGTAAATTCTAATTTGACAAAACGAAAGTGTGAAGAAGAATGCAGAACTGTAATTCTGGCTTGCTAAGGTGACATCTCAATGAAATAAATCTTGCGAAATTGCTTGTAGAACAGTATACTATAATTTTGGATAGTAAGAAAGTCATACCCATTTGTAGGCGCAATCTACCATTACAGTAGACGCAACCTTTATTGAATGAAAAGACGTCCAATTACGACCGGAGAAGAGAAGAGGACCACTGTTATAGTATCAGGAAAGAAAAGACAGTTGGCCTTGTCAACTTTAGATTCAATTTTTTTGTCTCTAAAGGAAATCTCGAAGTTCATCCTGTGATGGTTTTTCAAATGCCCGATTGAGGTTACTGATAAATTAAATCTCCATGCACATTTTGTTTATAGCCAAATAAGCACCTTCCAATTTACTTATTCTTGGACGTATCGAAGTTTTTGGTTTTTTTTTGTTTCTTTTTGTTATTGAAACCCATCACTTTCAAATAATTATTATAATTATACTGCCCAACTTTAGAGAGAGAGGATGTAAAAAATCCACGTAGAGAAATTTAGAAAAAATTATTTAAAGGACAATTAGCTTAAACACTAACATAAATTGCATGATTCCATACCTTATAAACCTGTTACGGTGTTAAGAAAACTTGTAGGAAGTCATAAACGCGTCTTAAAGAGCTCTCCTTAAGAGTATCTTTGAAGATATTAATAAGTTAGTATCTGTACACAGCGGGATAAAGCATCAAGTTTCCGATGATTTAGGAAAATCTTAAACAACGTAATTTTCTTCCGAATGCGCCTTTGCTAATTCTGTTTCACTTCGAATGTGTAAGATAATAGCTCGTAACTGTTAATAATTAAACGATGCATAACAAATGTCGCATAATATTCTAAATTGGGACGTTCGTTTCAGATTTAAATTGCGCCTAATCTTGATATCATCAAATTCGCAATTTTCTCTAGGGACTGCTTAATTTCTCTCTGTTGTTAACGTTATACTTATTTATAAAGAGGCAATAAAAGCAAATTTTAGAGGAGCAGAGCAGCGGCCTTGTTTTGAAAATGAAGAAGCGGCAGCGAAGATGGGGGCGAGGTATGCATTTAATACCCGCAGCGCACCAGAAGCATCCGAGTCGCTCGTTCGTTGGAGCTTGTTTGACTTTTCACCGGTTGCTGTCCGATGAGAAAACTAATTATCTCTTGTCATGCACTTGAGCCTTTCGTTCATTCGTTCTCTCCGGGTTCTTTATTCTTTGTCATTGGTTAAAAGTTCCACGGGCATCGTTACTAATATCCATCATCTTTGCAGTTTTGTACCCATCGGGAATTTTTAATTTAACTTTAAGCTCTACTTAAATTTTAATTAAGTACAGTGCCTATCATTATACTTTTATAGACCAGAAGTTATTCAATAGTAAACACTTTTTGCCCTTCTTTTTTTAAGAATCTCATAGAATTTACGATTGGTTTTAAAAGATAATAGATTTGAGTAATTTTTAAGACAACTATTGCATTATTTCAAGGGGGTTCTTTTAGTGCTAATTTATTGACCCATCAAGGATTGGCACTTTTAAAACAGACCTTCATACTGGCTACTTTATAAGACCATCACCTACTGTTTATCAGTTTGACACCACGTTTCGGTCCTGTCTTAATGTTAAACATAAACTTTAAACTTTGACTCGATTAAAGTCTACATAGTTGTAATGTTAAGTAAAACAGAAAACATCTGACGTTTTCATTAGGTAACCATACAAGTGAAATCGAGCAAGACATTATTTATAAATGATGAGAGATGGATAAAATATATAAAAGTACATATTGCTAACGTGTCAAGGTTTGGACACATCAGCAGTGATGTAAGTATTTGCTTTCGAGTTTTTGATGCAATTGCTTGCTTTTTATTTAAGACGCGTTGTGTCAAGTTATCTTGATCTTCTACTACTCTATTTTAAAAGAAAACTGTTTATGTTTACCACCTTAGAAATCATTATCCATTAGTTGCAAGCTTCAAATCATTCCGTTTGGTAAAGAGTCAGTCTCAATCTAGCTGATTAATTATTAATAAGGAAAGCTTAGGAGTTTTTTCCTTCTTTACTTAATACTCGAAGTTTTTAAATCCACCAGGCAGTAACTTTCTTTAAAAATGTTAATAATAGGATTTCTTAATCACCTTTAACTCGTGGATGTTCAGCAAGAAGAATTAAAAGACCTTGTGATTGAAAGCCTGGCAGTAAATGTCCCAGTATGTAGCTTTACGGTTACTACAAGCGAACGAAACCGATACTATTACTGTTTAATCGAACTCGTCAGTGATTGCATAGATTGAAAAACAGTTAAGCAGTTGCTATACAGAGTGTCTTTTATCGTGCTACACTGAATTATTTGAAAAGTATTAAAGATATCAAAATAACTTAGGAATTTCCATTATTTAACTTCTAAATAGTAAAACTAAATCCAGAACATTTTTTGGAACATCCACTTAAATTCAAAATGACGTCAATTCTACTTTTTTACAGCTCTATTCGAGAACGAAAAAGAAATTTCTGTTGTTTATTGTTTTACACTTGAAAACTATTAAAAGTATCATCGTGAAATTCGTTGTGATTTTTAAGACTCGACCTGAAGTCAGAATCTAAAATGCCATATTTACAGAACGTCAAGATTTGTTGAGACTGTGAATGACTTTTTATCATTGTGAAGTTTATTCAACTTAGATAACCATATAAATGTTTCGCATAAAAGACAGTATTCAGGAATGCCCGGTATCAAATTCATCTCTTGCAAAATTAGAAGTTAGTTTTGCTAAGGCTCTGGGTTAATTAATGCAGCGATATCTACATTATCAGGTCCTTTTCAATTATCACATTTAATAATTGTGATTTCACTCTCATTTAAGAGAAGGAAATCCCGTTTCCGTTTGATCCTATGTCCTAAAAAATATATAATAAATAAACAGATAAATGACATCTATGACTTACTGTTCAGGCGCATTACACTGATGTATTCCTAAAGTGGTATAACAATAGTACTCAGAAGTGACCTTTCTCTCTGTTGGATGAGCGTCTGAATACTCTCACATAGTGTCCCATCTAGTAATTGCGGATAAATGTTTTATCTTTCTATTTCTTGTGGAATGGTTGTAGTGCTAGATCGTAAGAAAGACACACAATTACTTCTTGTTTGTAAATACCTCAAGGTTTTTAATGGCATCTCTATAAATTCTGGACTGGACACTTTTCTTCATCACTTCTCGACATGTAATGTCGAGCACTTCTTGTTGTAATGCATTAAATTGATTTGAAACAACCAGGTGAAGAAATCCATAGTGGTTACCGAGATAGACCTAGAAGACTAAAAGAAAGCTGCGCCTGCTTCTAAATAAGTCAAACTCCATTTCACGCAGATATTTTAAAATTGTGAACCTTTCGCAAAGATTAGCATTGTAGAGCATATGATAAGTATCGCAGCGTCTTCAAAGCACTAGCGTTCTTAAAAGCAGGATAGTTCGGTTCGGAAAGAGCAGAATTTGATCACGTTAAGAGTCCTTCAGAAGCATTTGTATAAAGTTAACTTACTCGATTATCACCTCGAAGCCACAATAGCTACTTGTCTCTAAGTTTTCATCATCATTAAAAATCACAGTTAATTAGTCACTGAATGCAACCGAGGTATCGTTAGAGCTCTCTTCAGCTAGTGAAATGATAATTTGGTGGTGGAACTGAAAATTAGAAGTGAACACACGCAGACGTGGACTTGGAGGTGAATGGATGAGATCAAATAAAATTCGGTTGAGAAAAAGAGTGACGCAGACGGACGCAACAGTAACAATCTTTTCCTTTGTGAGGCACGGAAAACAGACCTCGGTGGCTGTAGACGAAAGTTTTCTTCATAGCGTGAAATGTTTGGACGAACCTGGGATCTCAAACCCAAGATGACCGGACAGCTCGTAGGACCAAATGCCCCGAAACTATTCAGAGTCGCGAACTGGATCCAGTGGTGATTAATGGTAATCAAGATGAAACGCTAGTCAACGCCCTCATCCGATCACATAACACTGACACTGATCAGCTCTTAGTATTTGCTTACGCGGACGTCTTCTTAGTGTAACAAGAAGAACAAGGCAGGAAGCTGCTTCAAAATAGTGCTAAGATCTCGAACAGCGTAGAATCCTACTCACGTAGGTTTTGAGCGAAGATGAACGTCGCGCCGATGTCAAGAATTCAAAAATGAGAGACATCTAGCTAGAAAAATTGAGTTATGGTGACTTCGAAAATGTTGATAATCTGGACATTAGTGATCGAAAACGATATTCTACTCTTCAGAAACACATCATCCGCGCGTCAAACAGCCTTGGTGATGGAATGTGGTATTGGACGACCAAATGACGAGCATTGGTAGGTGCAGTGGAACCTCGGTGGCTTGCACGGTGCCGTACTTCTCGACACAAAACCATTCTGAAGAGCGTAAACCCAAAGAACTGCGGGCTCTTCCAAAGAAAACTGAGGGCTCTCCCCAAAGAACTGCGGGTTCTCCCAAACAACTGCGGACTCTCCCAAAGAAGCTGCGGGCTCTCCCAAAGAACTGAGGGCTCTTCTAAAGAATTGCGGGCTCTCTCCAAGAAGATATGGAGGAGACGCAAACAGGTGAGAACAGAGTAAAAAGACGGGTCTGACCAACATACTTTCAGTGTAATTGAAGCTTCTTAACAAAGTCTAAGAAAGTGAAATAATCCAAAGTTGATGAAAAGAGCTCCACGAGGTAGTGCACGCACACACCCGCAAAAAAAACTAATTACTTCCCCACGAAATAGGGAAAATAAAAATAAACGGTTAGAACCGTACAATGAAGCACGTCAGTCTCCCACAAGGCGAGTTCTTAAACTGCCCCCCGTCTCAATTCGAAGTGAGATTCTGCCGGAAAATGCACAATCTCCAACCAATGACCATTTAGAAAGTCAGTCTGAGGACACCAAAGGAATATTTGGCAACTGCAGATTGGTCCAAAAATTACAAAGAGAATCTAACCTTCGGAAAACGAATCTCAAAAATATCACCTGGAACACGCATTCCTCTAAGATAAAGATATATATTAATGAAAACAATAGAAACACTAATAAGGCAAACAGAAAATTGGTTTAAAACCTAATAAGTGAATAGGGGATTTAGACAAAAGGCTACTGTATCAAAAATCTCAGAAAAATTCGCATGCAAATAACCCTAAATTAACTAAATCAATCCCGAATCTATTAGTTGCTCAATAGCTGACGGGGCGATAATAGATAATCTCGGTTAATTAGCTGAAAACAAATAAATGTCAAACAGAACTATTAAACGATAAAAATCATACAAACAAGCAGAAATTAATTCTACAAAAGCAAAAGAAGTTGCTTAAAATACATCTGGCAACTAGAGATAACTATAAATCACAAAATAAGATCAATCCTAGCCATCCCAGAGTAATTACAATGAAATAATTCTTAAGATTTTTAATGCAAAGAAAATTCCCATGTGCAACATAAATTTAATACAAGCAAATTTATTAGAAATTTCACATCAATGATATATAAGGTGGTCTAAAAGTATATATTTTCGTACGAATTCTTATAGGAACGGTGAAATAGATTAAAGTTAATAAACGACAACCGGTGAAGATAACCGGAGTTAGTGAGGATAAGGACCCATGTTAGGTTCATAAAAAAAAATGAACGTAACACTATGCAATACTAAATAAATTGCCTCGCGTATGATGGTGGAACCGATAAGGCCCGAATGATATTCTGCTGATAACACATCAAATATGGTTCACTATAAGTGGCAATATCGATGAATAAAAAAAGTAAACTACAGATATGCTTCTGTAAAAGAAGTTGCCTATCTTCAAGAAACTCAACGTAAAACTAGCATTCGGGATCGTTACATACGAGGGAAACGTCAAGAACAAATTAAATAAAACGTTCGAAAGGAGATACATAACGAAAAATGAACGAAATACGTTGGCTTTACTTCGCATGATCTACAAAGCAGTGATTAAAAGCTGACAAAACAATAAAAAAAAGAGGTTGTTGGCGTTTCTGTACGACTACACATAATTCAGCTGATTGAGTGTCTGATATCACGAATCGTCCTTAGTCAAGCAATTTTACGATTCGCTTTTCTTGTTATGAATTACCAAATGAAACGCAAAGAATATGGATGGGCTCCATCTTGCTTAAATCATCTGGTTTCTTTAGTACAATGAAACAAAATGGTCTCTTAAATATGGCACCACAGAAAAAGGTGCAGCTCCGTTTTTATCATACACGCGATAATCGATTTTAGTGTGTAACGTAAATCTTGCATTTTTTTAATTATTATGGTATTTTGTAATAAACGCCTCCTATAAAACTTGCTATTGTTGTTTTGATTTATCTGGCGCATCTAATTCAGTGAAATAGGGACAATTTTATATAAAAAACCACAATGTACGCTGTAATAATACAAATTAGTCGGAAATAAAGTTTATGGAAAAATTCCCATTAATACTTATATTTTATTCCTTTTTGTGCCTGCATTTGTCACGTAACATTGTTACATTGCTTATTATTCCGTTTTATTGCAATAAAGAGCTTTTAAGGAACGTTGTACATGTCAATAAAATCATTCATATTAGCTTTGTATATGTAATCACGCCGTTGTGTAATTTCTGTTCAAAACAGAACACATGTTTGCTTCTAAAACCCCTTATTTGTTCATTTTCCCGCTCAACATAATAGTTTTTCTTCTTTCCCATTTATTTTCTCTATTGACATAAGAAATTTTGTTTTAAATTGGTAATTTGAAAGAAAGCATCGCGAGTAGATTTACTTAGCTATTTTCGGGATTGTTTGAAGAATATTTTTTTTTCTTTTCTTTTTACTCCCGAAGGTGGCGGTGTTTGCAAGAAAGAGCCGTATCCGTCCCCAGCTATTCATTTATACGAAACGAGCTTTTATTGAAATATCAAACGTGTAGGTCTTCTCGCGTGTATTTTACATATTTTTTCGCGAGCAAAGTAGAATACAGTTTGTAATTGGTTCGTTTATGTAAAGCTGCGTATGAAAGAACTCTGGGTGCTTCGCGAAATGGCAGCATTTTGTGAAAAGAGAGTGCGGAACGAATGCGGCTAACCGGGTCATTGTTTGCGGGGCTTCCCGTTTGCTAGTTGGAAAATATGCCCTTTGACTTCACCGCATCAGGACTACTTTACAAAGTAGCAACGTCGAGACGAGTGTGTTTTTGTCCAATTTACCGTACACAAAGATTGCGTCGGTGTTTCTGTAAAATGATGTAAAAGATAACATTGTTTCTCTTCCGGTCTTGAGCCGATTCGGGAATTTTTTTTATCCGGTTTTTGTAAATCGCATTTTGGACTGGCTGTTGTTGCCGATTATAGATTCTTGTCCGTTATTTCAAAGAGGGCATCATTAATATCCAACCGAATACTTACTTAGTCAGTCAACTCTGTTTTCGTTGTCGTCGTAGCGTTTACATAACCACTCCTTCGTATTTCACCGCAAGACAAGCAATTTATCTGCCACATAATTTGCGCCTCGTAATTATTCTTGCAATGCCAGAAAAAATGTTTAGTTTATGCTAGCGACCAGCGTCTTGTGCAAACACGTTTCCTGTTTGAAAATTTACACTGGCATAATTAGAATAGAACTAACAAAATTTACACACAAGTGAAAATGGAGAAAATTGTGGTGGGGGATTGTTTGAAAATTTTGCTTTTAATAATAGTCATTTTTTGCTTGTTGCAGGTATGGAGGCCATTATGTCTGAATTTTTCAACGATACCACTACGGCATTCTATATCATACTCATTGTGTGGATTGCGGATCAATACGATGCAATTTGTTGTCATACGTCTATTACTAAAAGGCACTGGCTCAGGTAAACAAAGCTATAATATCTTTGTTTTTCTTTCTTGAGAATGCTATATCACTAAACATTCCGCAAGGAATTGTATGTTGTTTTGTCAGATATCAAAATAATACTATTCACTTAGACTTAAAGTATAAGCATTAATTTTGTTCGTTGTTGAAAATGAAAAGGACTGAAGACCAGTATTGTAGAATAGAACTGATCGTAACTCATAAACAAAACTTATAGGCATAATTGAGTTTCGGTGTACCTTGCAGTTTTTAACAAACAAGGACAGTAAGGGCAATAACGAGTAGTTAAATGACTTGTAGATGGCAGTGTCATGTACATTTGATCAATGTCAAAATACTTGATTTGATTTTACCAATTGCCAATATAACCAGATGAGAACAAGTCTTCTTACTGGAAACAAAAGAATGCCAACATAAGTATAAATAGAAGAAATTTGTTTATAACGAATTTTGATACTTTGAAGTGATAAAATATTCTTGGGTTAACCCTATAGTTTCATCGCCAGTTTTGGCTTTTTACTTCCTAGGGCGCCACATGTATTATGAGTCTCTCTTATATTTCTGGAAACATAACACTAACTTTAATGCATTTTCTAATATTTTGGCATTACTATTTAATGTTCTATAATATTTCTCATCAGTTTAGTAGTTTGGATAGATCATCACAAGTTAAACTAACTGAAAAGCCCTAAAAACCAGATAAAGACAATAAAAGTAAATTTGTAGTTTAACCTGGAAATTAAAATTTCTAACAACCTTTTATTCTAACTACAGCAAAATCAAGATAATCCGATAACATGTATTACAAACATTCCGCCCTCTTCAATTCTGCAATTTCTATATAAAAATCTAAAATAAAAATTAACTATACTTTAACCTAACTTTTCACGAAGTCTGAAGAATTGCTGTGAAGAAAAGCTTTTGGTTAGTATCTCTGCTGACTGGTCTTTAGAGGGAATATATTTCAACTCTTATCTTGTTATTTCTTACAGCTCCTTCTTTAAAGTGATACGTTATGCTAATGTGCTTCTGTGCTGTTTGTACTACCGGCCAACTATGTGCACTTGGATTTTGGCAAAAATTGCATACAGCTGCATTTTGCATGTGTTGCATTAGAAAGTTAGTTTCGATGGAAAGTGCGTTATAGTTTTTATTGTGAGTTGTTGAGTTTTGTGGACAAGGACAGGTAAATATTTACTTATTACTATGCTAAAGCTGTTTATGAGTCACAATGAATTAAATTAGTTGTCTGCTGTGCATCATTTTTATGCACATATTATCGAGTGGTTTGGCATTATGACCACCATTCGTTACACTGCGGCAAAATCAAGGTGATCGACCTTGAAAGTATGACTACCATAGAATATTATGACCTGTGTCCGATGCATTTCCGATAGGGGATGACACCGAATTATCTGCTAATGGTGCTAAAGATGGGAATCTCTTCAATATTGAAGAAATTAGTGTAAGTTTTGTTGAAGAGAATCTAGATCTAATTCAAACAGCACATCAAATAAAAGTGATAATGAAAACTGGGAGGACAAGGACAACCTACCGCTTTCTTCTGTACTAGAAAATTACCGTGACGAAGCGTAGACTTTAGACGTTTAGAACTGTGCTTTGCCCAACATCTTTTCAGAAGAAACAGGCTTGAATTTACCTTGTATCGTTGAGACTCCATTAGATGTTTTTCTGCAATTATCTCTCTTGGGTTTCATTGAGCGTGTAGTATTCTAGATTAACTTGTATTCTGCCCAGAAAACCTGTGATGATTACAATGCGATTGTGGCAACAAACACAGATGAAATGAAGGCCTTCTTTGGGATCAACTTGTTGATGGGCATAAAGAAGTTGCTAAGTTACAAGGATTACTGGTCATCAAGACCTGAGTTACTTTCACGTCAAATCTGATAAAGTTTAAAAGTCACTTTATACATTTATTAAAGGCGTATCCAGAATCTTTTTTGATCTCATCATACAGACGTGACAGAGATATTTGGGTTAATTCAGTTGATTTAGAAAAAAAATTAATGTTATCTATCTGCCGAGGAAATCATAGGAAACACACTTGTACATACAAACTTTAATTGCTCAACGACAAGACGTTAATAGTTACTTTTCTCTAAAATCTGAATTGTAATAACCAGTGATGGATTTAGGCTTAGGCCTGCGAGGCCCGGGCCTAGGGCGAAAAGATTTGAGGGGCGCCAAAATTTGAGGCACCGCAAGATTTGAAAGACGACAAAATTTGAGAGACGATAAAAATTCGAAATTCATGGAGTTTTCCGGTGACTGCGAAAAAATTTTAGAAATGTTTCAAAGATATTATTTTTACCACCGGAGAATTATACCTTAACATGGTTAAATATCTAATTATTGAAATAAAAAAAATATTGGTTGACCAATTTAAAATTTCGGGAATTACAAAAATATACAAAAATTGAATAGATTTTTTTCACCTCCTTGCCTTTCGCTACAGCAATTGCTTTTTATATTTTTATTATTATGCAGGGTGTCCCGTAAATTCCAATAAAGCTTCAGATAGCAGCCTCCTTCAACCTCTTAAGATGCCAATTGAAAACACGAATGTGCCAACGTACTTAGATTTGTCACACATTAAAAAAAAGAAATTTAAACTTGGCAACGCTGCTTCAGGCAAATACAAATTATTCGAATACAGGAACCAAAGTATCGTAAGAATTAAGGTTCTACCAGACAGATAAGAATTAATCAGATTGACAGCAAGTTCAACGAAACCATAATATTGTAATTTTGCGCATATGAGATCGTGACTGATGGTATCAAAAGCTTTTGACAAATCTAGCAAAATCAAGGCAGTGATTAATTTTTTATCAGAAGAGTTGATAATATTATTCGTAACAGAAGCCAGAGAGTCTGCCGTACTAAATTTCCCCCTAAAGCCGGATTGACACGTAGGCAAAAGTTCATTACTGTTGAAAAAGTTATGCATTTGTTTATGTAAAACTTTCTCAAAAATTTTAGATAAACAAGGTAAAATACTAATTATTTGCAAATCGGAAAAATTCTTCGGATTTATTTCACCAAGCTCCACTACGAAGCATTTAAATCTGAGAAGACACCTTCATAGCTTTAAAAAAATGTTTAAAATGACTACCACGTTTGTTTCTGCAGTTACCAATTTTGTCAAATAACTTTGTCACTGATGGTAGTTTATTAAAAAAATATGAAAACATATTTCCCCCCCCTATATATGAGATTTTGTCTCATATTCGACTATGTAATATAAGATACAAGATTGGGCCCAAAAATATGACACTAATTGAAACTAGGAAATCTGGCAACCCTGTGCTAACGTTTGCCCTAATACGCCGGTCAACTGATAATAATTTGATGTTGGTTAGAATGCCGACACGCTTTGCGCTTTCCAATTGGTATAATTCTGGCATTGTTAGCTACGTCAAGGTATCGGACGTCCGCATATTAAGTGCGTTTGCTACCCTCCCGTTACAGAGCTTTCTATGTGCACGCATAAATCGGTTATTAATGAAGATATGCAAGAGATTTTTTGCATCAGCATAGTAAAGGGACTAAACTTGTTTTGTACTCAATAAAATCTGAAAATCTGAAATGATTTATAATTGGGATTACTGAATTATGAAAGCACAACAAACACACAAATTAGACTATTTTATTCTTGCATTGTGGTGACATCTCGCTAAGGGTGAATGCACCACTGTTAAGAAATGCTAATAGGCGGAGTTTACCCTAAATGTGTTACACATGTTACGTCTTCGAGCGCAATATGTCAATCGACGCTTGGAGTCAGTGCTATTTTATCCTACAAGTGGTGTATCTGTTACAGACAAAACACGAAGTACAGGCAAGTTGCAAATTGACCAGACAATACCAAAAATGTCTGAGATGTTTAGACAATATGCGAATTTCATTAATATTTATCTTATTTCGGGTTTAGTCTGGACTAAGCGCATTTTGTCTACAGTACATTAGACAAAAGACATGTTTAACTCACAGAAACGTTTAGTATCTTATTAATTTACTATTAAAATATACAGTCATATATATATAAATACAATAAAAACTAGACGTTTCATTGGTTTAAAAATTCAAGTTCAAACTTTAAACCAATAAGGACGTTTAGTTCTTGCACTGATTTTTTTTATTATTTATTACTACGCCGTAATGAAGCATGGCATTTTGAATTACAGAGTACATTATTGTTTTTGCATTTACATTTCTTTGAAACACATTTTCATTTACAGAAGCACTTAAAAAACTTTTGACCACCATTTAAGGACATGTTGAAACTTGCTTTTCTTAAACTCACTGGAATATTGAACGTCTCTTGAGACACAACATTCTCTTTACACATACTCATTTGATTTCTTGAATATAAGCTATTAGTAATGCCGTCTTTACACCCAACTTTATAATATTCATCATCAGTAACATCCATGATAATTTCTATTACGAGTATATTTTTGGCGTCAATCTTATCTCTATCAACTTCAGGCACCGCAACAACCACAAATGAGCCAACTGGTATAGGTGGAAAGCATTTCTCGCCTGACATTTTTATCCTCTTCGCCTGGTTTTCTAGACATGAACGCGCCTTTTCTCGATTCTCGTTTATTGACTGTTTATTACTATAGATTTTGCATACAACGTTCTCGCTATTGTCACATTCGTTACTGGTAGCTAGGCACTTGTTGTGGATGAACGAAGAACACACATTACACATTAAGTGTCTTCGCAAATGGAACAAACACTAACAAGCAAGGAACTTTCTTTGTAATTTGTTCATTTCCTGTAGAAAGTTCCTGTAAAACAACCGGTGACGTAAAGGAACCATGTTCAGGATTATTTACTAAATGATTACGTTTAGAAGATGAAGTGCTAGCAAAATCGAACATGATTAAGACCCTCAATATTTTCATTTTGATTTACTAGCAGTTTCTCTAAATCTTCTTCTGATGATAATCTATTTAAAAGAGCTGAAGGAAGTTTACTTGATTGTAACCCGATATGTGCTTTTCGTTAAAAAAGTTCTCCAATGATTATTCTGGGTTTCCTCCATCCAAGTTCTCAAAATGTTTTCAACAACTTGGTTCGCACGTTCTACTGATCCTTGGTATTGCGAATGTCAGGGTTTTCCATGGACCATTTTTAGACCAGGCTACATTTTGGGAAATTCCTTAATTATTTGGTCGGAAAACTCCCGGTCGTTATCAGATTGCAAAATGTTAGGAGCACTCAACAAACAAAACATATCGAATAAGGTATAAACCACTTCCACAGCGCTTTTAGACTTCAATGCACGTAAAATAACATATTTTGTAAGATGATCTTGGTAGACTAATATAAATTTGTAGTCACCCTCCTTAGAGGATTGAAGATCAATAAGGTCCACTTGAGCACGCGAGTTTAAATTGTTAAACACCATTGGCTTTACTACTACACCTTTTTTTAGGTATATTTCTCTTATTCTGGCACGGCTTATACAAACTTAGGTACAGTCTGCGCATTATTAAATGAGATTCGAGCTGCAGCATACCTGGCAGAAATCTGCAAAATTGTTCAGTTAAAAGATAAGTGAACACATCTATGAAATCAACAACTGAGCAATGGTTGAGTTTTGTAAAATAGCGTTATGTTTTAGAAAAATGCAAAGAAACAATTTTGAAAAATGCTGCTGTTCGAGTCTCATTTAATAATGCGCAGACTGTACATCATTATACTTAACATCTCGGGGAATACTCTTGATATTTTCGTTTGAGCATTTCCTCCATTCAAATGCGTCCGCCATGACCACACTGTAAATGTGCTTCATGAAGAACATCAAATAATTCTTCTTTTAAAAAATATTTTATGTCACCTCCTGTTTTACTTGTAGGTACAATAAGTTTCTTCGTTTCTCCAATATACAGAATATCATACCCACTTAAACGTCTGTAATCTTTAGCAAGAAGTTGAACTTCTGAAGTGCAGGCGGTTTCATCCATAGCAAGTCGTATTTTTGTAACTTTGTTATCTTCACGTTAACGTCAAATTAATTAAACAAATAACTTTTCGCTTCAGTTCGGTTATTAACTGACATTTCTACGACGCATTCAATTGTTGCAACAAACAAAAGTGTATCATACCGACCATAATGTGACTAGATGATATTGAAAATTTAAAAGACCGCGTCTGGAAAGGTAACAGATGAATAAATAAACTTCTAAGCGTTATTCAAACAATTTTTTGCGTTTTAATCAAAATTTACTTATGCAAGTGTATCAAAGTTTTACATCATTGAAAAGAAAAAAACATTCTCTATCAAATGAGTATACAATAAAGGGATACCTTCCCATTAAAAAAATTGAAGCATTATTCGTCGCGCTTTTGTTTGTTTAAAAAATAGTTATTTGGTATTGCCCTGTAATGTAAAACTAAACACTGAACAACTTTTATAGGAAACATTTTTCTATAAAATTCATATTTACTGTGATATATAGGATATTCCATACTTTTCGGACACACTGTATATTTTTTTCAATATAAACAATATGAACTACCTTTGTAAAAGAATGGGAAAGACAATGAAATAAATGTCGTTAAAATGATTTTTAAAATGTTTGAAGAAAAGCTTTGCTTTCCACGAATTTGTAATTTACATTTATTTAGAGATTATGCGTATTATCTATATAAACTGATTGTAAAGTTCGTTAGAAGCAAAATTCCAGGAAACGAACAGGGATTTCTTTTATTTCACATAGTCTAATATTTTACTTCTGCGTCGTTGGCTGCCGAGGCCGGACGGTGTACGACACTGAACCGGCCAACCTACTAATAAAGTAATAACAATAAATTATAAAATCAGTACTACAAAAACTAAATGAATGACACTGTTACTAAAATTATTATGAAGCAGCAGCTAATAGTGCTAAAATAATTCGAAATCTATTGACAAAATCCTAAAAGTGGATAATCTTTTTTCCCTGTAAATAATGTAATTTAGAAATATTTCTCTTTTGCCAAGTAGGTAATGCCATTTTCTATTTGTACCGCACAATATTATTGGAATAATAAATTTCTATTTATTCAGCTCATCACCTTTTTTGTTTAAAAATTAACTTCTACAATAACTAATCGACATTATATCAAATCATAATAATGAAATTATATTTAAATACAAAATAAAATCGCAATTACAAGCAGAATCGGCGGAAGCTTGCCGAAAAATGACCCCGATGGCCTGATGCCGTCGAGGTTGTTTACTCCTCTTGTACCCCACACAGGCTTATTTGTAACCACCCATTTCTGTCCCAAACAGTACCTCGCCCTTTACACCCCAAAAATTTCTACCCCTCTGAGTTAGCTAGCGAACGCTCTTAAACAATCGTATACTTTAAGGATCATGCATTATGACTACGTCGCAAATAACAAAAAAGAATTATAAAGGCTTCAAAAATGAAAATGACTAATATGAACGTTTCTAAGGTTTTTTTTTGGTTTTGCTTTGTTTCGTTTTTCAAAAATTTGCTTTGTATGTGCAAAACGAGTGTTTTCTTTTTTCAGATGTTTTGTACTATCTTGTTTAATACAATAAAGAAATGAATTTATACATATTTAAAAGTAATTGTTATTGGTCACTATTTGGTACATATCTTTTGCAAGATGTGGTACATATTTACATATCTTTTTCAACAATTACCACTCAGAACCGTGTAATTCAGCAAAACTACACATCAAAATTTGTTGCATGTTTCCTGACAAATGCAAAAGGAAGATTGTTTCATGTATGATCGTAATAATTGGGCCGATTTTTAAACCAAAGTAATTCGGTAAACTAATTTAATAATGATCAGACAATTTTGTAAACATTTTTGCGCCAACCTTCTTCTTTGCAACTGTTAATGTCGCAATAGCACTTATTCGCAACGCAACTGTCTTTTAGATTATTAAAATGGAATAGAACGGAAAAAAGTACTTTAAATACGTTGTAAGTGACGTGCTAACTTTTAATAAATAGAATTATGTACAGTTTGCGAAAAGTTGCGCTGTTAACTATTAAAACGGTTGTAACGATCACGGGCGTCTATGGAACAGCGAACCCTTTTTAATTGCATTAATTTCTTAAAAGGCCTCTTTTAACCCATATACTTTACCTAACCCGTCTAGCATATGTTGTTCCATGAACGAGTACAAAATAAATAAAACAAGAAAAATCCAACCGAGCGGAGAAGTCGGCGAGTAATGGACCGAGGAATGTCGCAATTTGCATGATTGTTTCTCCGGACATTGATTAATAAGGTCAGTGGTATCCGGCTGTACCTTTTTTTTAGATATTTCGTTTGGCGTACTGATTAGGAAATCATATAAAAATATAAAAGACTGCTAGTTTTTTGTATATAAAGGAATGGTCAGAACATCGCGGGGTTGATTCAGGGCGGGTCGGTCCCAGATTGATCGCGGCCCGCGGCGCTGGAGCTGATTGCTTTCTTATGAACCCGTCAACATATATATCCCATGTTAACTCTGTACGTAAACATCGCAGTCTTATTGTGCCTTGCCCTTCTTCCCACCAGTAACTCTCTTTCCTAACGTCAAATAGGCCCCATTATTTGCTTTTTTATTAATCGAAACTGCCTATAATAAAAATTTCAGACAAATACTAGGATACGAGTGGACTGTCGTAAATTTAGAAAAGATAAATTAGATTTTTTAGAGTTTCTTTTTCTTTTTATCACGAAAACGTACACGTCATTAAACCTTGATTGATAGAAATAAATTGGCCGAAGGAGGAAACTAACTATAGTATTTGAGTGTAATTATGTTGTAGGGATTTATTTTAAGGATAAACAGAGAATGTCGTCAATTGCTGACTCGATTGCGGATGATCATATACCGACGCCGCCGCCGTATGATGGCGGCCTCGCGGCGCCGACGATATGCTCTTATTCCACCAAAGTGTGTAATTTGTGCACACAGAGAGCGTCATCTATCATTAGCTAATGAGGGCTCAATGGGCCTTAATTTGGTACTCTGATCCGTTGCTGCCGCTTGTTTGCTAGCGGTTATTATAATTTGTTTGGTTTGTAAATACACATGTGTCCCTGCATTGCGGTGGTGAGGGAGCCTTTTTAACATTCGAAATTCACGTTCGCATCACCCTTTTCTAATTAACGGCATTGATTCGCTTTCGACGGAATCCCAAGATAAAATTCCCCCGTCGAACAACAAAATTCCCGGTTTATATTTATGGTATAAAACAAGTGAATGCTGTTTAGGTGTAAAATTGTATTTTTCGTTTGATGGAGAACCAATCACTGACGAACGCCGTACGCTCAGACGTGACAGTGCTGGTTGGTGTTTGTTCATAAACACTATAACCTAGGGATCATCTCCGCCTAATGAAGCGAGCTCTGTTTGCTTTAGCGATGGGGTTAGTCCGGACTGTGTTTATAAGACCCACGACGCCATCCTCACCAACTCACGCAACCCACAATTTCACTTTAATCCCTTTTTAGGACACATTTTATCGTTTAGATTTGTTTTAGTAAATTAATAATCGGAGGTAATTGACTGTTTAGTCCATCTGGTCGTTAAAAGACAAACCGACAAACCGAAATAACTCACGCCAACATTGTAAATGATAGGTGTGAGGATGTAATCAAAATTCTATTAAAAGTTTGAGTGACTCGGTATATAAGTTAAGGAGGGCGTCGGGTGCATCTGAATGCGTGGCCGCTTATTCGGGAAGCGCCAGTTAATTCTCATTTCCCGCCACTCTTTGTTTTTAAATCATTCCTATAATTGGTTCGGAGAGCATTTTAGTTCATGACGTTCTCTCTTTTGCTTGGATCTGTAGGCCGATTAACTCGTTCGAATTCTTCAAATAATGCAGCGATAAACAAACAATATTGTTATATTTTTTTATGTCCATTTTATGTTGCCTTATCTGGAGAGTACATTATTCTGAATTTGCTGGTCATCTTAGTAACATTCGAGTGAGCTCGAGGATCATTGTTTGTGTCTCAGATCGCTGCTCTTCAATCAGTAGGGGAATTCATCTTGGGAGGGAACAATCGTCCTTATCGTATTTTACCCACTCTTAGTCTTAAGTTTCATCTATAGAAGTCAGCGATGAGAGAGAAACTGAAAGGGAGCGCCGCTTCGGTCATTCGCTTAATATAAACCGTAGAATATAACATATAGAAATTGTTCCGTTTCGAAATACATCCAAGATGATCTAAATAAACAAACATGAGAGTATACGCTAGACGTATAATCAGGAGAGGCACGTGAGCGCTCACGTGTCAGGCTGCGTGAGCCGAACCTGTAACAGAAGGGATTCAACCAAACTACTACTAGTAGTCGGAACTTACAGAATAATTATTACAAGAACGTTTGTATTCAAACTTTATTGAATTGAATGTTAAATATAATTCAGATGTGGGTGTATGCATAATGTGGTATAATTCTCTATTTAATTTGGAGTTTATTTACTTGTAATCAAGAACGCATTTATCTACTGCTATTTATTATTTTAAATGGCGTATTGAGAATCAACCGTGCTTTTTTTTGTAGTCTCAACCTGTAGTAGTAAAACAAGAAATATTTATTATATTAATATTCAGATAATATAATATTTCTACTCCCACTTCTCGAACACATTATTGTAAATTAATTCAATGTAGTAACCTATTCCGGACAAACAATTCTTAATACTCCATTAATGAAAACTGTTACTTGTTTTCTTTGCACGTTGTTAAAAGGATTTACTTTGCTGCGGTACCAAAATCGAAACAGGAAAATTAACGCAATTAATTTCTTTATCCTATATTAATCCTCTAGAAATCAGGTATAACGACGGCTAACACAATGATGAGAGGTCGTGGTTTATATATAATTTGTTTTTCTATGACGTGAATGTTTTTCTCCATATTCATCATTTGGTCTTTCTGGATTCTGAGGGAAAACATCAAGACAATAATCAAAGAAATGTGGCTTTGGTGATGACTTGTGGCACTTTATAGCTTGTAAACATCTTACCATTTCAATTACAATTTGTTTTGTAGTTATTAGCTTTGTGATTTTCAAAAATATGTTCCAAAGTGTTTTTCACTTTAACTCAGAGTGGTGTAAAAGTCTGAATCTTGCATAACTTGTCGTATTTGTGGATCAATGAAGATAAATATTGCCGCCGTAAAGAAGAATTTGAAATAAAGAAAGCAATCCGACAACAAGCAAGAGTCGAGAAAACAAAAGGAAACCAAACCAAAACTGGGTATAAGAAACTAATTATAAATGGAAATGCATGGAAGTGGGAGAAGAATGAGAAACGACTTAAAGAAAAACAAAAACACAAAAGCAAAAAACTAGAAATAAAAGCACTAAAGATAGAAACACTGAAGACGAACATGGCAATGAATACGGAAAAAGCAAATGTAAAAATGATAAAAACAATAAATGAAATGCAGATGGAAACGAAACAAAAAGAAATTACATAAAACAAGAAAACAAGAAGCTAAAAGATCAGAAATCCAGAAGATGAAAAGCAATAACATGAAAGATAAAAGAAGAAATAAGAAAGATAAATAACAATGAGAAGAAGAAAAAGACAAAACCAAAAACAGAGAAAAAGAAACCAATGAATCTGGTGTGAAAACTAAACTAGAAAACAAAAGAATTAGTACATGGAATGTAAGAAGCTTGAGGGGAAAGGAAGAAGAAATAATAGAAGAAATGATTGAACATATAATAGAAATTATGGAAATCACGGAAACACAAAAGAAAAGAAAGGGCATGAAAGAAATCCATAAAGGATACAGGTTATTCTGGTCAGGAGTAGCTGAAGAGATGAATGCAAAAGAAGGAGTAGGATTAATAATAGAATCAAGTAAACTAATAGACGTAGTTAAAGAAGATTATATAAACGAAAGAATAATGAAAGTTGAAATAAAACTACTAAATGAAGAATTATAGACAATAATAATTGAATATGGAATAAATGAAGACGCAGGAGGAGAAGAAGAAACAGATAAATTCTATGATGAAGTACAGAAAGCAATCGATCGAGGGGAAGAAAATTTAATAATCATGGGAGATTTAAATGGAAGGATGGGGAATACAAATAAAGATATTGAAGAATATATGGGCAAAGAAGAAGAAACCGGAAATAATAATGGCATAAGAATCATAGAAATGTGTATAGAAAATGACCTTATAGTAACAAATACAAAGTTCAGACACAAAGAAATACATAAATATACCAGAGAAGTACAAACCAGAAATGAAATATCAATATTAGACTACTTTCTAGTGGAAAAACAAAGGATGTAAAAGTGTTGGGAGTGACCACTACATGGTAAAAATGGAATTAATAAATCGAAAGATTGAAAAGAGTGATCAGAGAAAAAAGAAACTAAATGAAAAAATAATGAGCTATAAATTAAAAGAAAAAATTTTTAAAAAGAAATATCAGGACAAAATAGAGACAAGAAATAAAAGGAATGGAAGAGAGATGATCAGAATTTTAAAATATAATACTAGCTGAGGCGAAAGAAACATGTGGAGTAACGAAAATATCTAATAAAAATATGCAACGAACGGAATGGTGGAATACAGAAATAAAAGAGATAGTCAAGAACAAAAAAGAAAGCTGAAAAAACATCTAAGGACAAAAAAAGATACAGACTATGACAAATATAAGGAAATGAGAGCAAAAGTTAAATTAAGTAATTAAAAAAGCGAAACAAAAATCATGGAATAAATTTGGTGAGAAAATGGCAAGAAATTTTAGAGAAAGACAAAAACTATTTTATGGAACACTAAAACAACCGAGAAGGTAAAAAGAACACAACCCGATTAATATCAAGGATAAAGAAGGCAGAATAATCACCGACCAATATAAAATAATGGAAAGATGGAAGGAGCACTTTAAAGAACTACCAGAAGAAGAAATGCCTATGACAGAAGAACAACCTGCAGCCGAGGACGAAGAAGAGATTGAAACTATAACACAGGAAGAGGTAATACAAGCAATACAAAAACTAAAACTAGTTAAAGCAGCAGGAAGCAACAACATAACAGCCGAAATGCCAAAATTCATGGGTGAAGATGGATTTAAACAGTTAACAAAACTAATGAACGAAATAATCATAGACATGAAAATACCGAAAGAATGGAATAAGGGTATAATATTGCCAATATACAAAAAAGGAGATAAGAGAAATTGTAGCAATTATAGGGGAATAACGCTATCGAGTATTCCAGGAAAAGTACTTGCGTGAATAGTTGAAGGTAGAATAAGAGAGAAAATCTAAAGTACTTTAGAGAATTCACAATGCGGTTTGAGGCAAGGAAGAAGTACTCAAGACTTTTAATATTTACCATAAGACAAATGAGTGAAAAATCAATAAATAAAAACAAAGATGTACATATATGTTTCATTGATATAGAAAAAGCATTCGATAAGATATAAAGAAGGGATATATGGAAAATACTGAACAACAGAGGGATAAAAACAAAATTAATAAGAATAATACACGAGATGTACAAGGATAATAGAAATACTGTTAGAACAAATAATGAAGAATCGGGAGAATTCGAAACGAAAATAGGTGTGAAGCAAGGATGTATACTAAGTCCAATATTATTTACAGCAGTAATTGACGGAGCTATGAAAAAAGCAAAGATAAAACTGAAAAAATTAAAAATAGGATATTGGTAGATGAATCCGATATATGTAACGGAACTAATGTTTGCTGATGATATGGCAATAGAGGCCAACTCAGAGGAAAGCCTTCAATCAAACCTAGGAACATTAAACAGTGAACTTGAAAAGATAAGTTTGAAAATAAACATCGAGAAAACAAAAAGCAGGATAATATCGGCAGAAAACAAGGAACACAGAATACAGATAAGAGGGAGACAAATTAAACAAGTAGAAAGTTTTAAATACTTAAGTTCGGTGATAGATTGCAAAGGTAAAATCGATAAATAAATAAATGATAGACTAGGTAAAACGGGAAAAGTTTTTAACAGTTTGAAAACAACATTTCTAAGTGTACTAAAGTACTAAAAAAAGTAGTGAGACCAACAATAACATATAGCAGCGAGACCTAGACACTAACTGAAAAACATAAGTCAAGATTAAACGCAACAGAGATGAGATTTGTAAGAAGAATAGACAACAAAACAAAGAGGGGCAGAATAAGAAACGATACCTTCAGACAAAACTTCAAACTAAAATCTATTAGTGAAAAAATCACGGAGGGTCAGTTAAGGTGGTTCGGTCATGTGTGTCGCATGCCAGACGATAGATTAACAAACGTACGAAACGCGAGTGTCGGGTAAAAATAAAAAGGGAAGGCCTAGAAGAATATGGAACGACAATATTAAAGAAGAAGCTACAAAAAGAAATATTCCATGGGAAGAAATAAAACAGCAAACATATGACAGAAAAAGATGGAGACAAAAGATCAAGATGAATTAACAAAACTCGACTCCATCAGCTTCAACACCTCACGGTAGACGAGGCAAAGGATTAAGTAAATAAGTAAAGAAGAATTTCGATTCGAGGAATTGAGAGAAACCATCACTGTCTGTATTACGAAAATGGGTCAACGCTCCAAACAAACCAACTATGCTCATACCATTACAATATACAACATCGTCTGAGAATAAAAGAAAAGTGTCGGCTCTTCAATGAAGTCACTTAACGCTTGTGTCCACGAGCTGACAGCAAGTAGTAGTGTTGATGTCATAAACGTCCTGGGTAGCTAACTACAACCCGTAATCATAGTTACTGTTCGTGGAAGCAACCAATATCTTTATCTTGCAGCTTACATCCTTATAATAGTACAGCCAATAACTCTGTGTTTGTAAAACGTTCAAGTTTCTAAAAAGGTCGTTAAGTATATAAATGTAACAAAAAAGGTTTCAAGAAGCAAGCGTTTTAAGAAGGTTATAAAATTTACTACGTGATGCAAAAAGGTTTTAAATTTCATTCATTGTTTAAAATAAGTTCAAAATACCTTAGACCGCAATGAGATAAAGGTTAAAATTGTCTCGGTTGTCATTAATTTTAAAGCAAACTGAATTTATGTACATAGCAAATTACTTTAAATGCAAGTAAGCGGTTTGATTTCAAAGAAATAGAAATCTTGACTACATCATTAAAGAAATAGTTCAAGATAAGTTAATTAAAATAAATCATCTGCTAAGTTACAGGAGTAAATGCAACTGTTTACCAGAATGTTTTCATGTAGACTATGAAACCACCTTATGATTCTCGAAGATATGGAAAAAGAAAGTGTAAGTAAAGTAGGTTCTAGTATTTGTGGACCAATGAAGATAAATATTCCCGCCGCACAGTCGTAGATAAAACCGATCTAGGCGATCAAAATTCATTTTACCTGTAATGTCTAATTAATGTTATTTGTACATAAATGAGTTCTAGAAGATCTAATTAACTAGAAGTGCAAACATTATCTTCGCACACTTCTGTTGTCGTTACTTATAAACAAGTTAGATTAGCATTTGTTCGTGGTGTAAACAAATCATTGTTAGTATATTTTGATGTGTCACAATAGACACTTATTTGAGACATTTACTACTTTTGTTTTTAAGTAAAACTTATTATGGCTAAATCGCCTAAAGGTAATTGCTTTTATAAATGCATCTGAAGTATTCAAGAATATGTTGCAACTACTTCAAAAATAGTTTTATATTTACGCATAAAGTGAACTTATTATTAACGAAGCATCAATGTTTGACTAAGCATAGTTGCGTTGGAAACAACCTGCAACAAATCACTGTGCATTGTTCAAATAGCTCATTTATCCGTCTGAGTTGGCGTGTGCCAATGTTGGTCATAATTTGTTATAATTATGTTGTATGATTATTTTAGTTCCTTCGGGTCTAATTCGAAGAGGAGAGTTGCTGGAAGTATGGCATAATAAATCCGACAAAGAAAAGAGAATCGATGCACTTCATGCGTATATTGTTCAAAAGTTAAAGTTACATGACTGTACAGAAACTGTTAAAGATATTTTAAGGAAAAAAAAGTGAAGATATTTGCAAGCAAATGCGGCAAAAATGCCAAAAAAAAGTATGTATAACCTTGGACATAAATATTCTTAATGGCTCGATGGATATTTTATCTTTGACGAAATCATGACAGACACACGCCAACAACAGCTAAAGCAGTTGGAAGACCGGCAAAAAGATATTCGGAATCTTCGGATGTGACAAAGCGACGACGAATTCATACACTGTTGGACAAAAGTGCAGAGGAGCTAAGTTTTGCTGCACAAATGACTTTACGTGCTCAAGGCTTACGAACAGTTGCAGAAATGGTCAAAAGAGTGTCTGAGTGTTCTGAAAACGCACAGCAGTTAAAAAAAGCAAAATGAGCCCGATCAAACTTACATCCGACGAAGCTTTAGTTTCCTTTGTACAAAAAAAAACTAACTAAAAATCAGTACGTAGCAATGCATACTGAGACTAAAACATACAACGCAGATATATACCCAACATAATCAGAATTACTATTGGCTAAGAAACGCTGCTACCCGGAAAATATAACTGTAACGGAAGTTTCAGCAGAAGTTATATTGCAGTCGTTGCCTGACCACACTGTTCGGCGTATAATGATAACACAAAAGGACGTATTGCAGCGGGTTTGCGCTAGTTCTGAGAATAGCGTAAATGTGCGTGCGATTTACAAGTGGGGATGTGATGGTGCCGCGAGGCAGCAGAGTAATAAGCAACGTTTTGTTGATAGTGTTCGTAATCACGATGATTTATTTATGTTTGTGGTTTCATGTGTTCCTATCCGACTTGTGGAAGAAAATGACACTATACTTTGGCAAAACAACCGACCTTCTTCCACAAGATTTTGCCGACTCATAAAAATTGCTTTCCAAAAGGAAACTGAGGAGATGGTACAAAAAGAAGTGGCGATAATCAAACACCAAATATCACAGCTTAGGTCAGTAGAAGTTGCAACTGATAGTTCTGTTTTTGTAGTAACTTCTTCCTTACATCTGACCATGATCGACGGAAAAATAGGTGGTATCCTTACAGGTACGCCAGCTTCGAAATGCTTCATTTGCAAGGCAAATCCGAAAGCAATGAATGACTTACAAAGTCATTCTCAACCGGCTACATGCACAAAAGCGCTTACGTTTGGTTTGTCCTGTCTACATGCATGGATTAAGTGTTTCGAGTGTATATTACATATAGGTTACAAACTTGATATTAAAAAGTGGCAAGCACGAAATGCCGACAAAGAGTCTGTTAAAATGCGTAAAGCCCTTATACAGGATAGACTGCGTGAAGAAATGGGCCTTCTCGTTGACATTCCTAAACCCGGCTTTGGAAGTACCAATGATGGAAATACAGCGAGGAGGTTTTTTCAAGTTCAACGTTAACTTCTGACATAACAGGTGTGGATCAAACTTTGATATATGGACTATAAATAATATTACGTGCCATTGCTTGTGGCTTAGAAATTGATGAAGAAAAATTTAGAAAATATGCATTTGAAACGGCTAACTTTTACGTGTCTATGTACCAACGATGCACAAGCTACTAATACACGGGGAAGAAATCATCAAATCTTCTATTGTTCCTATAGGACAAATGTCAGAGGAAGCTCAGGAGGCGAAGCACAAAGACTTCAAACGCTTTCGACGGGACAATACAAGAAAAGTTTCTAAAAAAGCAACAATGGAAGATTTGATGAACATGGCTCTTGTAACGTCAGATTCTGTTATTAGCAGTTTGTCGCATGAACCATCTAAAAAAAGCGGACCATTATCGCCTGAGATAATAAGTCTCCTTAAATGTTCCTATTAAATAGATAAGTGTGACACAGAGGCAGGTAGTGAATCGGATAATGAGTAGTGATGATCAATGGTAATTCATATTACCTATTTTATGTTAAATATTTATTATAATTTTTGTGTTAATTGTTAATTTAAATAAATTAATTTTTAAGTTTCCTTAGTAGTACATTAATATGTTAATACTCTGCATATATTATTACTGAAGTTGTATCGTATGATTTATTTGCTTGTACTAATTGTCTGTAAACATAAAATACCAGCTTACACTAAAAGAACCTTTTGGAAATAATTTTGATCGCCTAGATCAGTCATTTATACCACTGTGCGCCGTAAATAATTGCGTTTCGAGGATTTGAGAAAAACCATCACTGTTTGTATTACGAAAATGGCTCGACGTTCCTAAAAAACCAATACTATACCAATACCATTACAATATACAACATAGTCTGAGAAAAAAGAAAGTTTTCAGGACACATATTGTCGGTTCTTCAATGAAGTCACTTAACGCTTGTGTCTACGAGCTCACAGCAAGTAGTAGCATTGATATCATAAACTTCCTGGATGATTGACAACAAACATTAATTTTCATAAATGCAAATGCAAAAGCGCCCTATTCGCCGACGACAGCGCATAATCATAGTTACTGTTCGTGGAAACATTGATAATGAAAAATTCACTTTTAAGCCTTCTTCGACTAAACACTAGGACCTTGGTTTTAGACTTGTTTGCACATACTCAGCAGATATTTTTATTCTGCAGAGATTTCAGTTTACACCAAGATAGTAGCTGGTTTACACGTTTTTCTAAGTTTAAAGTTTATATTTGTATTGTAACTCGGGTGTGTTTGTTGTATTCTACTCTAGTTGCAATATCAACATTGCGGTCTGCCTACCATTTAAAGATTTGGCACGAATAGTGACTGCTGGCCAAATCTGGCCAAAATTGTGTAGGACCAGCATGTGACCTTATAAATGGCAATAGGCGTTTCTGCAAACATTCCTTGATAATAATTAATTGTACCAACTATCACAAAAACTTGGCTTCGTCGTCTGCACTGACAGATAGCCTGCCAGATAAGATAGAAACATGACTCAAGGAACCCGCCTTAGTTGACATGGTTACACAGAAATTCTGCTACCGCACAGGGTTGTTTTTAGCAAAGTAAAAACAATTTGAATGAAGGTCTTCAAAGAAGTTCCACGTTATTTAATATCTTCCAAAAACAAAAGAATAACTCGACGTACATATTTAATAGTATCGAAGTAAAGTAGGCATTCCATAAATTCATGCCTGCAGTTTATCTTCGTAGAAAAACGAATGCCATTATAAAAATATTATTTTTTTTTAAGTAGTCTATATTCAAAATGGGCACTTGTATGGTTTTTACAGCGTCGCCTTGCTGACACTGTATGATACTGATTCCCAAGAGGGCCTTGAAAATTTTCTTTTACGTAGTTGTACAATCTCCTTAAACCTGTAATTGCACGATTGTGTTTGTATTTTTTATGTCTTCAAATTACATATTTTCTCCAGCAATTTCTGCTACGTTACCTGAGGAAACCGAAGAATTTTTTAAATATGTATTCCGTATCTTCTTTAATGCTACTTGGTTAACAATTCTGGTTGGAATTCTGGAAGCACATCCCGCATCCAACAATATAGACAATTCTGTCCTTACAGTCGAGACACTTGTTTAGCAAAGTTTTGCTAACGTCAGAGTTGATCAACTTGGACCTATACTACATTTCTGTGCTATTAAATTACGTGCAGATTTTTGCTTTGGATGGCATTTTGCAAACTAAACAAATGAGTATTGCAATTTTTACACAAGAAACAGGGTGAAATTTAATCGATCACACTAACACCCCCACTACATTCCACGAACTGATTCAAAATGGCGTGATTGCAGCTTTAAAAGCGTTGTAGTATCTAAACATGTTTCCTTGCAAAAAGCCAAGTATTAGCAAGTTAGGCTTTGAAATCAATTTTTGTTAAGGTGACTTTAAATTCATCTGAAAATAAAAAAGTGTGCTATTTCAAGATACTAACAAGACACAGTAATCACTCTTATATGATCAGCTTTGTGAACATTTTGGCTTCCACCACGCTTACAGCTTTGAGCATTAAAGAACATATTCCTGGAAGGTAGAGCGTGCCGGAAAATTTGTTTATTTGTTCAATAATGTATAGCTCTTAAGAAAAGCTACTATAGCGAAGATGGTCTGTCTTAAATCCAGGGTTTTAATTGAATCTTGGAAATGAAAACGGAGAACATTAACAGCGAGACCAAACCACACCGCATGCTATTAAGGTTGGGATCCCGAAGCGACTTAGTGAAATTTCCTGCTATAGCATTACATGGCTTAGAATAGGGAAAATATGTCACCATTGCGTTGCGATTTTCTCAATAACGGATTAACCGATTTTAAAAATTCTTGCTTTGTCGTAATCTACAAGCTTACCCCTTCGGGATGAAATATTTGGAACATGATTGATGCAATATTAAACTAAATATGATGATGTAAGTTTCACTGAAATTTTGCGTGGAATTTTAACACCATTTTTTGTTGTCTACTGATTTTGTTTATTAACAGATGTACACTATAATACCTCATTCCGAAGAGGACAATATTTTACGTAATATGATCCAAAATCTATTTTAAAATTCGACATAGTTTGTGAGAAAATGGCAACGCAAGTTTAGCAGAGTGCAGAACATAACGTTAGCATAGTCGTGAACCTGTAAGTTTAAAGTGTGGCAATTCTCCAACAGACGACGCAGTATCTTAATGTTTATTTTGCTGTGTTGCCAGTTATCTGTCTTCAAAGTTGCATGCAACCTTTATTTTGGGGGTGCATACAAATTTTATGTGTGCTATTACGGAAAGGAAGCGAGAGGTCATTGACCCTTTAAAGCTCATGTGTTAAATTTTTCAGAAGTTTTCGATTTTAAATTGTGGGTTACAATAAAAATTGAAGTTTATTTTTAGGTTGGTTTAAATTTTGTTACTGACTGTATGGATTTTAAAGCCAACCAAATCAAATAAAAAAAAAATTATATGATTGTTTTATTCATATTAAGTAGCAGTAGCAGTAGTAGTAGATAATACAATCGATTAAGTAATCGATGTTGTTTTT
>VTPC01008341.1:0-13104 GCA_011009095.1 Ignelater luminosus
TTTTTAAAAAGTATTAAGTTCTTATAACATTTTCAGAAAAGAGCTTAACACTCAACGAATATACTATCAATTGAACATGTGCTCGGACAAGTCCATATGAACATGCACGGCGTTAAAGGGTTAATTTTAGATTATAATTAATAACTTCAGTATAAGTACTATACACTATGTCTCAACGGTCAAACCTAATTATGAAATTGGTCCAAAGTCAACATGGTAACAAGGGAAGTAATTAGAGCAATACAACAAAATGCTGGAAAGTTGTATGAAATGAAATTCTTGGTGAAGAAGAAGTTGATAACCATCAAAAAAGTAACTTTTGTAGTTTTACTCATTCCATAATTGTAGATTTTCAACTTCTGTGTTATTTTAGATTTTGATCCCTCTCACCTTGGCACAGCGGAAAATGGAAATGAAATGTTTGATGATTCTAAGGAAAACGTCACCAATAATACAGAATGCCCAAAAGAAAACGTCAACGGCCCTTTAAATAATTCGTCTGAATCCACTTATAAGAACCAGTCTAATTTTCTTCAAGCAGAAAATAATAACTTATCTAATACCTGTATTGAGCGTAATAGTGTTGCACAACATCTTGACAATTTTCCAGGTTCCAGTGAAAACATAGGCCCATTTGCCAATTTCGATGACAGTGACAAAGATCCTGACTGTTTGCTCAGTTCAGATAGTACAAGTCCTACACAGTCAATGACTGAAAAAGAAGAGCAAGAACCAGAAGAACAACAACACACTGAGCCAAAGAAAACCAAACAGCGAAAACGAAACACTTCAGGTTGAAAGAAAGATGCTGCAAAAATAACTAGAAACTCCCGGAAGAGAATACGTTTCAACATCAATCTCTAGAAAAGTTACGAAAGTCAGGGAAGTCAAACCTCCTTGTACAGAAACCTGCAAATTTAAGTGCAGTGCAAGGATTACTACAGAATCTCGAAAATTAGTTTTTGAAAATTATATATTTGCACCACTTACACAAATGCTAATCAGAAGAGAGCAGGAATCATTCAAAAATGATTTTGAAAAGCATTTATCTGAGGAAAATTTGTCTCGTACCGAAAAACAATCGGACAAACAAAACATTTCTGACAATTATATTTTGACTTGTTTTGATTTGCAAGCGGTGATGCCATGCCCCAAAAGAGAAACATCGACTTTTTACTATAAGTCAAAACTGAATGTACTTAATTTTACAGTGTACGAATTAAGACAAATCGAAAAAGGTGATCAGTGCTACTGTTATGTTTGGGGCGAGACTCAGGGACAAAGAAGAGCCAAGGAAGTTGGCTCTTGCCTTTTCAAATACTTAGAACAGAAATCAAAAGCCAATCCAGATCTTATTATATTCAGATAACTGCGTCGGACAACAAAAAATCGTTAAATTTTGTCAATGTATGTTTATGCCCTTTTGTCATTTCAAAACATAAAGTCTATTACCCATAAGTTTTTGATCGTCAGGTCTACACAGAATGAAGGAGATAATGCCCACTCCTTAATTGAGCGCCAAGCTCTTTAAAATTAGGGCCTATTTTCTTACCAGCTGAATACGTTGGGCTGATTAAAAGTGCAAAGAAAACCGGAAACCCCTATTTAGTAGCAAAAATGTCTATTAAAGATTTTTTTAATCTAAAGCAACTGAATGAAAAACTTGGAAATTTGGAATGCACAAGGAATAATGACGGAAAACTTAGTGACATCAAAGTAATTAAAATTGAAAAGGAAGACCCATTTAAAATTCTGTACAAAACATCTTATGCACAGGAAGGCTATTCTGTGTTGCATATAAGAAGGCCTAGAAGTTCGGTTAAGACGAATGTATTAGGTTTGGAACCATTCTATAAAAAAGAATTACAAACATCCGACCAGAAAAAAAAGGTCTAATGGAACTAGTGCGACTTAATCACATTCCAAGCCGCCACGCCGAGTTTTATAAGTGTTTATCAAAACAATGAAAACTTTTTATATAGAAAGATGACACAATTACGTAAAGGGATATTAATTTGCCCTTAATTTTGAATATATCTTCTTAAACTAAAAATGGATACAAAAGTGTTTTTTCAAGTATAACGCAAAAACCAGCTTGATTTATACGTTTTTAATGCTTGTTTTATTGTCTTTGTAAATGGCAATACTTAAAACTGTTGTACTAAAAAATTATAATATTTTAGCTACAACGAAACGAAATATGTAACATAAAAAAATGTCTATCTTACACTAGCCAGAAGAATTTTTGAATTTCAGCAGCATTTTACAGTTGATAATTAAATCAAATTATCAAACGACGAGAAAGCATAATTACATTTACACTTAAATTTCCACAGGACACAAAACTTTAATTTTAACGAAGAAAATACCATTTTTCAATCAGACACTTACGATACGAAGATTTCGCCAAACAGAAAATATGACTAAAATGCGGAATGCTTGGTCAATGCACGCAACATTTCTTCTCTCGAAGAACCGACGGCACCAAATTGCGAATAAAGAAAAGTATTGCCAACGCACAAAACAAAACAGGTCATTTTCATTGCAAATACACCACGGTGATAAAAAGAAAGTTCCATAAACTCGCTGTAATAGCGGGATCTTCAAAAAGGACTGCCACTAAATCGCAAAACAAAGAAATTTAGGAGTTTTATCCCTTACACGTGAATTCACTACTTGATCCGACAAGGTTGTCGTAATTGTCTCTCCAGAATCAGCTCCCGGAAAAAAACACCATAACACACGAAACTTAAAATGTCGAACTCATGGTAAATTTTTATGTTAACAACGAATTTGGATATATAAATTGGCTCGGCCTCGCTTGCCGCTAGCCAAACTGACACTCCCCGAGAAAACACATCTTTTTTCACTCAAATTAAATGACGACAGAAATCGGATCTACACTGCATTATCAAAATGAACATAGGCAAACATACGATCGTGGAAAATTACAAACCCTTATTTGGTGTGCATAAATTGGTCTTTCTTCTGAACATAAAAGTGCTAAAGCATAAACAGAGTTTCTGCAAACTGATAACCTATGAAAATGTTTAGACGTCTGTGAGACTATTCTGAATTGAAATAAAACCCATACACACTAGCGATTTAAAACTCGACAATATAAATAAGTTAAGCAAGGTTTCAAGATAAAATAAAATAATGAAGTTGTACACAGAATGCAAATACTCACACGAGATTTGGAGCAAAGTCCGAATAGGTATGCAATGTTTCAAAATAACATTACAAATGATTTGTAATCTGTTGTATGGGAATGGTAAAACTCCCGACTATATTATCATAGCATTAATTTGGGAATACCTTCAACTTTGAAATAATAGCAAACACGATTTTTGATACGTTTACCTGTTTGAAAATAGTGCAGGACGATTCCGTTTAGTTTATTAGAAAGGCATTCACAACAAATGTGAAGTGATCGTCAGTTTATCGCAGTTTCAGTTTCTGTACAACTAAACTATCGGACATCAAGTTGAAAACTAACCTGTTACTAATTGTACATTCTTTAGAGTCGTTGGAAAGAGAAGGGATAAAATAGCATGTGGAACAGTTTTGGATGCAGGTCAGGTAAAGGTATGTAGAGTTGCAAAATGTACAGGAAGTAAAAGAAGAAATTAGAAGGTGCGTAAAAGATAAGACAAAAAGCTGAAAAAGGAGTATACAATAACCAATAAAAGTCAAGACTACAAGATATATTAATCATACGTGGAATAAAGAGAAGAAGTTAAATAAAAAAGCAAACCAACAACTATAAAAAGAATCCGTAATTAGAATAGGAAAGGAAGGGTTGTGAAATGTTAAATTATTCTACAGAACAGTAAAACGTTTGAAAAAAAGGAACAATAGTGACTTCTTAATTTCCTGAATAAGAAGATATGGTATAAATACTTCAATTAATTATATGACTACAGCAAAGAGTAGAAAAAAGATTTTGGAAATACTAAAGCAGATAGAAGAGCATTATGACGAAGTAGCGATGGAAGGAATTGGAAAAGCAATAAACAGATTGGAAATTGGTACAAAGACTGAAATATGCAAATAAAAGGGGAATACTACTTATACTACTTATTGCTATACGATTTAATTCCTAAAGGTTAGCAAATAATAGTAGAAGATCGATAGGACGTGGTATAGTAACCACTATGACATTTCACAATATTTTAAGTTTGAAAAAATCGATGAGATACGATTTATGTATGTCTCTTGTTAGTGTGATAAAAAAATGTAGAAAAAAGTATTAAAACACAGACTACAAAAGATAATTAGAAGTAACATTCCATGATAACCAGGCTGAACTTGGACCAGTGACCAAGGCTGGATCTTCAGTTTGTGATAAATGTACGAAAAAACATCAAGAAACAAATAAAAATTGTACATTTGCATAATTAATCTAGAGAAGGTTTTGATACTAGACCAAGACCAAGACATCATATAATGGAGATATTTAAAGCATAAGCGAGTGCTAAATGAATTGATAGGAGCAGTCAGATATTTTTACGCAAATACAGTACACCTTACTACAGACAAGTTTGTTACAAATAAAAGGGCGGGATTTTAAGTCCTTTGTTGTTTATAACAGTTATAAACGAGATAGCATACGAAACTGTCAAAAGAGTTAAAATTAAGATAAGGAACTTAAAGGATTTTTAGGTGAAGAACATTTACGAGGTGTGTGAGGAAAGTAATGAGACTGGCAACACTGCGGGAGATATGGCAACGTTGTGTCTACCGGTCTGTGCTAAACCGGTTTGTTTATCGCTTCCACTTCCTCAGTCCGAGTTACAACTCCGTACTGCTAACACATTATTTTTGACAGCGCCATCAGTGAAGTTGTGTTTTTGTTGTGTGTTACAGAAATGGAGCATCGGAATTTAGAGCAACGTTGTGCAATAAAGTTTTGTGTTAAACGTGATGAATCCGCGAGTGTGACTTTTGAAAAGTTGAAACAGGTCTATGGGGAACAGTGCTTATCAATAGCACAAGCTTTCCGCTGGCACAAATCATTTTTGGACGGCCGAGAACACGTTGAAGATGAACCTCGCTCAGGGAGACCTTCAACTTCAAAAACTGACGAAAACGTTGAACGTGTGAGGTCTCTTGTGAGATCAGACCGTCGTTTAACAATAAGGATGATGAGTGAACAGTTAAATTTAAACACTTTCACCGTGAATCAAGTTTCGACAGACATCATGACAATGCTCCGTGTCACACAGCAATTTCCATCAGTGAATTTTTGACCTCAAAACGCATTACTGTTGTTCCTCATCCCCCCTATTCACCTGATTTGAGTCCTTGTGACTTTTTCCTTCTCCCGAAATTGAAACATGTCCTAAAAGGACGCCATTTTGGAACTCTGGAGAACATTCAAAAGACTGTGACCGACCAGTTAAAACCCATACCAGTTGAAGACTTTCAGCGCTGCTACCAAGAGTGGGAACAACGATTCCGCCGGTATATAGCTGCCCAAGGGAACTACTTTGAAGGGGATAACATTGTTGTTTGAGAAAAATAAAAACTTTGGTTAGTATGAAATCAGTCTCATTACTTTTCTCACATACCTCGTATACACAGGTAAGTTAATGTTTATAACGTCAAATACCAACGAATTGAAGAGTAAATTAGAAACATTTCTGCTAAAACAAAAGCCTTGGTAGAGTCAAGCCAAGAAGAGAAAAAAGCATATAAACAGCATACTAATTAAGTAAAAAAAATGTATAAAATATTTAGAAAGACGCTTTGACAGCAAGAGATATTGTTAGAGTTATTAACACATATAAGAATGATTCTCAGACAGTTTTGATCGAATACCGGGTATAGCACTCCAAAAGGTGCGTAAATCAAAATCTTAGCACGGTGGGGCCTAAAGAGAGCCGTGTCAATTGATGAGTGTTAAGATTTTTTGAAAAAGTAATTAAAATGTATTTAATTAAAAGTTATCTAGAATAAATAATTTTGTAAATTTCTAATCACTCAGCTAGTGTGAACACATAAAATGAGAATAGGCAGTAGTATTCTGGTAAATACCTATAGCGGATAGGCCAAGGAAAGAAATAAATAGAAAAAAGCCAAGGAGCTACCCAAAGACAAGAAACGGCGGAAAAGGTTCGGTAAGACTATACCCTTGACATCTAACGGTAAACAAATGAATAAGAAAATAAGTAAATCACACAACACTTAATTTTGACCCTTTTAGTATGGGACTATTTTAGCGCCATTTTTGTTGTAGTAAGAGCTATTCTGTCCGCAACATAATCAGTTCAAGTTAGTAACCCCTGATTCATAAAATTTGTGACATCGGTTGGTCATGAGAGAGGACAAAAATTTGTATGTATGGGATATGCCAAATTGTCTTTCCTTTTCTTTCATGGCCAAACAAGGGCACAATATTCATAGATCACTCGATATATTTAAAAGTCACGCAGAGCTAAGAAATAATAAAGGGTTTTCCAATAAGAGGTGTTATTTTGATATTCAAAGAAAAGTGCCATTTTTTAATATAAATGATCGGATGTTTATTTCATTATAAAGAGGAAGGTATGCCGTTAATAGTGGAAAATAACATCAGGCAAATGACCACCACGACCACGCTTACAGGACAATATCCTTTTCATGAAATTTTCCATAACCAAATCGCAAAGTGGCTGCCCTATGTCCTCGATAGCCTCACGAATTCCATCTTTGAGGTCTTGAATCGACGCTGGGCTGTTGGCGTAGACCTTCTCTTTCACGTGGCCCCAAAGAAAGAAGTCGCAAGGTGTTAAATCACAAGATCTCGGTGGCCAATTGTGATCACCTCTTCGAGAGATAACACGGTCCGGAAACTTTTTCCGTAAAAGATCAATGGTTTCGTTGCTTGTGTGGCACGTAGCGCCGTCTTGTTGAAAGTAAACGTTGTCCAGATCAATACCATCCAATTCCGGCCATAAAAAATCGTTAATCATCTCTCGATAGCGCAATCCAGTCACCGTAACTGTTGCTCCAGCCTCATTTTCGAAAAAGTAAGGTCCAATGACTCCGCCGGACCATAAACCGCACCAAACAGTCACACGTTGAGGATAGAGAGACTTTACAACAATAACTCTTGGATTTTCTGAGCCCCAGATCCGACAATTTTGCTTGCTGACGAAGCCACCGAGGTGGAAATGGGCCTCATCACTCAAGATGATTTTTCGATGGAATTCTGGATCATTTTCATGCATTTCAACGACCCAATCAGCAAAGACACGACGTTGTTGATGATCGGCCGGCTTGAGTTCTTGTGTTAACTGGACTTTATAAGCCTTAAGACCCAAATCTTTATGCAAAATACGGTGTAATGACGTTTGTGGAATGGCTAATTCCAAAGAACGACGAGGAATGGACAAACCTGGGTTTTCTTTAACACTTTCGGCTACAACAGCAATATTCTCGGCTGTTCTTGAGCGACGTGCACGGGTTTTATTCTTCACATCACTAACTTGTCCCAAGAGCTCGAATTTTTTCACCAATTTCTGTATTGCGGTCCGACAAGGTGCTTCACGGTGACCCAAAAATGTTCGAGTTTTACGAACCGTCTCTGCCAAATTTTCACCATTTTTATAGTGAATTTTAATAATTTCAATGCGTTGTTGAAGCGTGTATCGTTCCATATTTATTAATGGCGTAGTTTCTACTTGTCAAATGTCAAAAAATGATAGCTTCAAAAGTGACATCTACCGAAATAGCGGGCTATTCAAAATAACACCTCTTATTGGAAAACCCTTTAGTTAGAAGCAATTAGTAAACAAAAAAACAATTAGGAAAATGGTAGAAGCGAAGGAAACATCGTGACAGCAACAGAAAAAGGGTTTTCTCAATATTAGTTTTTATATCAATAACCAAATATTTAGCTATTAAGAAACGGATTTTTTGATAGAACGCGTTGACATACAATAATTCTGTTTTCAACGCTCAATTTATCTTTGAAAAATGGAACAAGTCAACAAGCATTTTGTTACCGATAATAATGAAGATACTGGGAAATCCTATAAAAATTGTTCCATTTACGACATCTATAGGCTCAATTTCTACAATGTGGAATATTATACATAGTTACAAAACCTGACAGTTAATATCGTTGCAAACGTTTACAATTTGTATCCACACAAAGACGGAATATTTCATTCAAAGCATTACATTGTCTTTTTTGAATAGTTCCAGAAATGCATAAAATTGCTTTGTGATATTTTTCCTTTTTACAGCTTTTCATCGGCACGAAATTATTCAATACATAAAAGTCGTCTCATTTACTATTCCTATTCGCAACGATAAAAAAATGGAACCTTTGCAATTTATAAAACTTTACTTAAAATAAAATCCTTCTTTGAAACATCACGTAGTGCGGGCGAGCATATTTGAAGTGCTCAGAATTACTACTAAAATACCATGCTGAAATTTCATATCGCACAAAAATAACGGTAATATTGATTCAATTGACTTCTGTACGGCTTTTACAGCCTAATGAATTAAAAATAAAACGCTTGGAAATAATCGCCTTTTGCAAGCACGAATAAACTGGAAAGATATTTAGCTTTTTCTTTTTCTGATGAAGTGAAATGTAACAAATTTTCAATTGGAAATAGCTGCAGAAAATATAAAGTACAAAAAATTAGAAAAAAACTTGCTCTGACAGAATGTGACATCTAAAACGTAAAAGCAGATAATCAGATTTTACCTTGAAAGGAAGATGACGCATCTACTTGCAGGTCGCATTTCCTACGTTTAAGAGGAATGTGTTCACTAAAATCTTTTTTGAAAAAATCTTTTGTTGTTTGTCAAAATATTATAATTGTATTTTGTAGAATTATAAGCTATATTTTCTCAATAATTTAATGTTTCCTCTGGGATTTATGGCTTCCTTTTGAAATCTTATTGCGCGACGCTTTTTTACTCATCACTAAACTTCTGCAATTTAATTTAGATTTAGGACAGTCTGTTGACGAACGTGATACTTTTATAACCATTCACGAAGATTAATCGCAATCTAGAAATATCCACCAACTAACTCATCCAGTAACCCTTTTTCAGCTGAGTTCACAGTCAACTATCCGACTAGTCTTTAAGTATTAATTGACGAGCTAATTAATAACAGTTTCTAGCACTAAATGAGCAAGATTTCGGTTTTTTCTGTTTCTTAGTAATGTATATCAAAACTTCAAGCAATAAATACGTTTATAAAAAAAATTTCGAAAATTTAAACTAAACAAAAACAGGTTTCTTAGTCACATTCCAAATTATTTCAGGTGGCGATGTACGTGCAATTATAAAACGTTTTTATTTTAGCATACTACAATTAACTTTAAAATCACCTGGAAAGATGACTATGTCCATGGATAATTCCAGCATGATAGCACAATATTGCCCTTTAAAGTTCACAGCTCAAATGGGTTGTCTGATTACGAAAGAGCACCTACATCCAATACTCGTAATTTTCCAAGTTCTATTTAGTTTGCTTCCAACATTTTTAGTTTCTCAGATATTTGAGAGCAGTTTTACTCTTTAATTTTGGCGAACTTTCTTGACCAAACTGTAGGGGACAATGGAAGATGACCCAATATACAAAGTCGACGACAATATATTTGAATGGAATTTAACGACGGAAAAATTCTCACAAAGACTCACACCTTGTGAGTTAATTACACCAACAAAAACATCCACGAAGCACAACAACTAGTTACTTTAAAAGTCAACATCACAATCAGATCATGGAGTGAATCACAAATCTTAAAGAAAAAACATAATCCAGTTACAGGCTGAATTCGAAATACGAAAATGACTTAACCTGTAAAGATTGATTTAAAAAGTTGATTAATGATTTTCGATTTTTATTTTAATTTTTTTGAATTAGAAATTTTAAAAAATTGTCAAACGAAAATAAAATTTTGATACGAGAAAACAAAGAATATCTGAAAAAATGTTGAAATACTAACGTAATTCGAGATTACTCCGCAAGGAGAAGTACTAAGAATCTTGTGGTTTCTTTACAAAAGATAATTTAAATGGAAAAGGCTAACAAATACACGATTCTTAATTCAATTTAATTAATGAGCAAACCAAATATTAAATTCAACGATAATTTGCGAAAATTGAGTTAACAAAATCAAAGATACAAACTTATAGTTTTTGTTGTTCTCATACCAACCTAATTTAATTAATTTTATTAAGTAACGAACCGTTACAATGGTTGAATGGTTAATGTGAAGAATAAAAGTTAACTAATTTATTTGTTTGCTAACACTTGACGAATGAATCAATTAAAAGTTGAGCTGGTTATATATTCAATCTTATAAAAATCTGTCATGTTAGAATATTCATAAGAAACCTTATAATGTTATAAGATTTTAAGAAACTTAATAAAAAATACATAAATGTAGTAATATATTCCTTTTATAGCTACTAAATTTAATTAATTTAGACTAAAGTATTCTTAAATTATTAATATTTTATAAAGTAAATTATTTCTTGATGTAAGAGCAAAAATATAAATTTAACTAATTAAAACTGAATTAGAAAATGTTTTGTTAATTTAAAGACTTCAGAATATAAACGATCCTTTACAAAAGGCTCAATTAATCAAATATCACTCTCTTTTGCTTTTAGCTTAAATTTAATTATTTGTTTCCATTGAACCTAAGAAAAGTATGTACTGAGAGGATTCCTATAACTTTTATTTTGTTTTATCAAAGCAGATTTGTCTTAGTTCTTTAAAACGAGGGATCGATATGTGTAAATTCTCTGTTTATAAAAGAAAGCAAAAACACCACAAATAAGAAGCTGTTAGTATTCAAGTTATACTGTCAAATTGTCCTATCGTGGTATTAAGAATTAATAATTGCTATGTCGTTTAGTGTTATAGTTAGCATTTTGTTAGGAAAAAATTTCAAGCTAGCTGGATTCTTGTTATGTTAACTTTTGCAAGATACAAAAAATGTATTCTTTATAAAAGTTTCTGCTTATTCTACAAACAACTTTTATCGAGTTAATAATTCCAAACAGACTTACAGGGTGTTCGAAAATTAACTTTTATGTAAGATCTTAAACCTAATGGCTAATTTTAACTATCTATAAGTCTGCGGAAAGCTAACAATGGTCACTGGAGATTTTGGGGCCAAAATGAGCCTTAGATCTTGGAGAAAAAACTTTCGAGGAGATATATTTGATTCAGTTCCACAATGAAAATAATCTCTATATCTCAAACACCTATTTCAAACTGTATCCCAGATGTTAAGAGCGAACGTAACTCGGCAGTCATTATATTTAGATTAAAGGGTGTCGAGGTTGTCAGTCATCTTAGCCTTCTGTGAAATACAGACCCTCATAAAGGGGAGTAACTGACCGTCGGCCCGAGTTGCCCTGTACCTGAAGAAACCAAGAAAAACAAAAAAAAACTCGACTATGTGCAAAGCGAGCGTGCACATCGATACATATAAATAAGTTATAATATGTTATGTTAATTAAATATTTCTAATGAAATAAATATACTAAGTGCAAATCGAGCATGTGTGGTATTATAATAATTACTGCAGAATAAGAAGGTTTCCCATAGCCGACGGAAACGAGGGAGCAGTGTGCTCCACAAAAGCAAAATCAAAAAACCCAACAAAGGGCTTATATAAAATTACAAGATAAGAGAGAAGAGGAAGATAGATACTAGGAAAAACAATATCGATATGCAAATACAGATACGCTCCAGACTCAAAAATAAAACGTAGTAGATTAAGAAAACTTTCCAAAAAGACTGTCATGATGTCAGTGAAGTACGACCATTTGTAATACAAAAGTGAAGTCATCCACGCAACAAAATGTCAAGGAAAAAAAGGAAAGCTACTGGTCCTAAACAAAATTCATGTCAAAGTCATTAAGCTTACAGCAGATCAGGATGGCACATTGCTCTTTAGTAAGATTTATAGTAGTGGCAGAATTCATTTTGACTGAATAAAATAAACTATTTGACCCTTACCCAAAAATACTAGCTCTGACAACTACCGCATGATTAGTCTCATGTCGGATGTTTTTAAAATCTTCTTCAGAATAATACACACTAGAATATATAGGAAATGTAATTTTCTAGTGGATGAAACCCAATCTGAATTCCAAAATGGTATTGGCAGGAAAGTGAAATCTATTACATCTTTATTGCTAGTCGATAAATTCACACGAGTTAAAGTACCAAAGTTAATTGGAATTATATTCAATATCATTCACCTTGTCCATACCAATAGCTTTGTTTGCTCTTGCTTGGCTTGTTTCTTCTCTGATAATTTTTTTAAACTTGAGCATAATATCTATGTTACTAGCCTCCATTATAGGAACTGTAACCTGTGCATCACACAGTCATAATTGTGTCACCATGTGACACTTCTTTATATTTGGAACAATCTCTTGACAATACCATTCCGTCCACTTTGTCTAATTCTAAGTCATCTAATGATATTTCGCCTAATGGCAATTTGTCTAATAGCATACTTCGTGTTATTCTAGTTTGTCTCAGGCAACAAAAAATATCTTAGGTATAAAGTAAGGCTATATGTTATTTGTTATGTTATGTTATTAGCTTCTTAGAATGAAACACAAAATCATTTGTTAGATGAAGTAGGAAAAGTAATGTGGAATGGACAGATGATGTACATTATTTATTTTTATAATTCATGTTTGACATTTAATTAATGAACAAGTATTACAATAATTATTTTCTTTGGGTGTATAATAATATGCCCATTTTGATATTCGTGGCTGACATTGAAGTTCATTATTTTTTTTACTGTAAAAAAATGTTTACATTATGTTATTAACACAATAATGTCATAATATTTCAATACTCCAGACGGCCTTGTTTACAAATATGTTACTCGGAGTAGAACGTCTTTTTGTTTTCGCACTCTTTGCACCACTTTGGCTGTGCCTCGGCAGCAAACGTGCTCAACACAAAAAAACTTCATTTTACACCTTGTAACGTAATATACTATCACTTTTATTATCATTAGACGAAATGGAACTAGACAAAATGAGTCATTAGACAAATTGGCATTAGACAAAATGACGCATTAGGCAAAATGGGATTAGACAAAGTAT
>VTPC01008343.1:0-28958 GCA_011009095.1 Ignelater luminosus
AACAAAAAATACACTTTTAGAGCCGGATAAAGTAATAACTTAAATGCTATAAACATTTTTATTTACCATACATTTTACTTGGGAAAATTACATTTAAAATGCAGAAAAACCAAACTACAGCGTCCTTATAACATTTTAAAATATGAGAAAAGAATTAAAAAGATCCTTTAGTGTTTTTGACAGCTCAAATTTATGGGTTATTATGAATATATACTGCAAGCCATTTGAATAATTCTTCCTGTTTGTTTACATGCTTAAAAATAAAATCCTCAAGTGTGAATGACACTATAACTTAGGATTTTCGAAAATGCTAAAATATTTTAGTAATTGCAATACGAAACTTATTTTAACATTACCCTCTAGGGTAATCAGTTTGTTGCTGTTTTAAAGAAGTTTCGATATTGTTTGTATACCATAGAGAGTGATACTGTTTTTATTATATTATAATGTTTATTTTTATAATAATACAAAGTATGAAAAATAAAATATTAAACGCAAATGTCTGCTTCTGTAATGAAAGTTATTTCTGTCACGAAAGAAAGGTTTATAGAATTTGCAAAAAGTATCAAATAAAAATAATCCAGGACTATAAAAAATTTTACGTAATTTCACGTCCCTTTTGAATACCTCATTAAAATTCATTCATACGTAGAGCTATTTCGGTCCTCTTCAATGAAATGAAAAATACAGTAAAGGGATTCCAGCAGTATTCATTGATGTTTACAATAACATAGTAGGCAGTTACTTTGTGTAAAAAATTACAAGCCGTTAGCAGACGTAAGAATATTAATATTACATCAGAAAAAAACTTCTTAATAAATCAATCTGAATCAAAGTTTGTGATAAGATAAAGTAACATTTTCTTAAGGTCGTTAAAAAATGATTTAGGTATCTACACCCGCCTTACGGTAGGGCGAATTCCATGCGTCAGCAATCGGAAGACTTGAAACTTTTAAAATTTAATGCATAAGAATTTTCAATAAGTATAATGTAAGACGTTGGAAGATGCATGTTCGAGTTTTGTCCGAATTTTTCAAATAAATCTAGAATTTAAAAGTATGATGTGTTTCTGCAAAATTGAGGAATGTTCACTACAATACCAACAACCAAAACAAATAAAACATCCAAGAGACACGATAAAACCATCAAATCAATACATGATGTACACTATATAGAGTATCCCAAATTGAATGGTATTAAGTGGATATCTCTGTTATTAATGCAACTGACTGCACATTATCAGCCTAACTTTTCAAGACAAACTCAACTAAAATGTCAGAGGAGAAAGTTCCTTGGTTTTTAGCCGCTCTGAGACGCTTTACTTCCATTTATACCAAAATTAATACTTTCTAAAATACAAGGCAAGCTTTTATTGCTTTAAATGGAACCATAAAAAATCTTTTTTTCTGAACAAAAGAAATAACAAATGAAAAAATTTTCAAAAGAAAAATTATTTGTCTTGTTTTCAGGTAAACATTAAAGTCTAGTATACTAACAAAATTTTACTTAAACCATTATTAAATTGCTGTGACTCTTTTCCCTTTTTCTTCTTATTCTAACACTTAAATAAAAAGCGGATTTTTATGCATTCATCATCATCAAGAGTTGTATATGTTTCCACAAGTCCTTTCTAGGAACTTCTCTACACTGTCCTCTCCTGTGCTCTTCTTTTCATACCAACACATTCCTCTCCCTCCTCTTTCAGCTAGTCCGTTATCTTCAACCTTCTCCTTCCTCTTTTTTTCTTCTCTGCGACAAAACCTTCTAAGACGTCTTATATTAAACAATTCCTTCTCAATATATGTCCTATCCACTTTTTTCCTTTTCCGCTACGCTCTCCAAAACTTCCTTACTCCTTATCCGGTCAGTCCATTTAATGCCTAATAGTTTTCTCCACAGCAGCAATTCTTCTTTTGTCTTTTTTCAGCAGCGTCCATGTCTCATTCCCGTACAGAAAGACACTCCATACCACCAACCCTTTTCCTTAAATCTAAATCGTCTTTACTTGTCACCTCTCTACATTTCTTCGAAAAAGCTTCCTTTCCCATTGCAATCCTTGTTTTTATCTCATTCTCACTTCTCCAGCACGTTGTTAGTTCTGTACCCAAATACTTATACCTGTCCACTTGCTCAATTCTCTCTCTGTCTATCTTCACCATCATATCTTCTTTCCCTCCACCTCCTCCTTTACGTTTATCCTCTGGGCAATAACAAATCTAATTTTAGCAAGTAAACAGGCGAGAAAAGTATTTAAATTAAGCACATAAATAGGCACTTAAACTTCAGAAAGCACACGATAATGTTTTTTAAAAACATCGAAATATGCTAGAGGTGTCCCCTTCCCGCGTTGACACGCCGCGCTACCGGCTACGTTGCTTTATAACGCTTTCCTTCTTTTAACTTCTCTTAGAGTAGAAACCAACCAGAATCTTTTTTGTTTGAAACCAATCAGACTGTGCCCCTCGTTAACCTACTCAAAACACTAGTTACTAACACAGGCGAGGCGATGTTCTTAAAGGCCATCTGCGGTGGCTCCAAGTCAGGCTTCATCTTCTATTGAATCTTGTAAGAGTCTTGGACTGTGCTGAAGTAGCCCAAGATCGGCTTTTGACTTCCATTAATTTTCTAAAGAATGCTAAATAAGAACACTGACCAGGACTTTGATCTTTATCGACCTTCTAAGACAGCTAAATACCTACCAGTATGGATCGGGTAATGCCAGTCAAAGAGACCTTGTCTTCCATCAACTTTCTAATAGAGCTAAAATAGCTACAGACCACCCTGTATGGCCCAAGGTCGCTCTTCGTCTTCCATTGACTTTATGAATGCTGCATAAAGATACTGATCAGGTTACAGCTTCCAACGGGCTTTACTGCCCATCACCTTTATAAGATCTCATTATACCACAGGCAACTTGCCGTGGTCCAAGGTCACTTTTCACTCTCCGTTGACTTTCTCAAGAATATTAATAAAAATACGGGTCGGACTACGTCTTCCAATGAGGCTTTGCCATCCATTGACCTTCTAAAGGAGCTAATTTTGTCGCAGGTTACCTGCTGTGGTTAAACATCTGCTTCGCTCTCTGTTGTGCTTGTCAAGGATATTAATAAACAGGTCAGACTTTGCCTTCTATGAACTATTTAAGAGAGTTAATGTCATCCCAAAGGTCGGTCTTCGGCTTCCATTGACCTTTAGAACGCTAAATGAAAACACTGCTTAGACTACTTCTTCCTACGAGTCATCTGCGCTGAGCCAGGGCCGGGCTTCATCTTCCATTAACCTTGTAATAGAGCTACATCTATCACACACCACCCTCTATGGTCCAAGCTTTCCCTTCGCCCTTCATTGATTTTATGAATGCTGGATAAAAACACCAATCCGGTTCTGCTCTTCAACGAGCTTTACCCTCTATCAATCTTCTAAGAGAGCTAATTTTGCCACAGGCCATCTGCCGTGACCCAAGGTTGCCTTTCGACCCCCATTGACTTTCTTAATGCTAATAAGAACACCGATAGGGCTGTGCCTCCCTACGGGGCTTAACCCTCCAGCAACCTCCTAAGAAAGCTAATTCTGTCGCAGGTAGTTTAAGGCCTGCTTTTCTCTTCATTATGCTTGTCAAGAATGTTAGTAAGCGGTCGGGTCTAGCTTTGCTTTTTGTAAACGTAAGAAAGTTAATTTCATCATAAACCTTTTTTGGTGGTCCACTGAACTCCTTAAGAATAGTAGATAAAACCATGATTAGAACTACGACTTTCAATGGACTACCTACAATTTTCACTCTCCATCAGTCTTCTAAGCGAGACAATTTTATCCTAGGCCACTTGCAGTGTCATAAGATCGGTCTTCGCTTTCTATTGGCCTTCTTTAGAATGCTGAATAAGAAACACTTGTCGGGCTATTTCTTCCAACAGGTCATCTGCGATAGCCCGAAGGCCGGTTTTCACCCTCTATCAACCTTCTAATACAGCTAAGTTTGCCACTTGTCACTTTCAGTATTTTAAGGTTGCTCTTCTCTTCTCTCTTCTTTATAATTCTAAATAGTAACACAATTCGAGTTACGACTTTTAACGGGTGCCGCCGACGGTGGCACTGGTCATGCTTTGCCCTCCATCAACTTTCTAAAACAGCTAAATGTTCTTTTCCCTTCAAGGAGACCAACTGTGGTGGTCTAAGGTTGGGACTTGCCTACCATCATCTTTTTAAGATCTAGATTCGTTACAGACCACTACCAGACCAACCCAAGGTCGGATTTTGCCCTTCACTGACCTTCTTCAAGATGCTAAATAAGAACACTAGTTAAGCTACGCCTTTCAACGGACCACCTGCTGTAGTACAAGTCATTCTTCCCTCTTTATGAGTCTTCTAACAGAGCATATTTTATCACAGACCCTCTGCGGTGGTTCTAGGTCGACTTTAGCTTTTGTTAATAAAAACATGAGTGGGTTGGGTATTCGTTTTTTAATCAAGTTTCTAGTCTCATCACAGGCTATCTGAGGTAGCGTAAGGTTTATCTTCACTTTCTATTGACCTTCTTTTGAATGCTAGATAAAAACGCGGGTTTGGCTACGTTTTCAAACGGGTTACTTTACCCTGCATCAACCTTTTCATAGAGCTAAATTTACTGGAGGTCACCTGTGGTGGCCCAAGGTCATTTTTCTCCTTACATTGACCTCTTTACAGAACCTTATAAGGGTGTTAAACATCCCATAGGTCACCTGGGCTGACTCTAGGACAACTTTGATTTTCATTAATCTTTTTAAGAATTCTAAATAAGGACACGGATCGCGCTATACCTTCTAACGGTCTACCTGCGGCAACTCATCTTGCTTGGGCTTTGTTCTACATCAACCTTCTAAGACAGCTAAATATCCCACAGGTTACTACTAAATAAGAATAAGGTTTGGGCAATATCATTCAAAGGGGCCATCTACGCCCTCAATCAACCTTCTAGTAAAGCTAAGTAAATTAACATGCTCTTCTTTCTTTACTGACCTTCGTAAGAATGCTGAACAAGAAAGCTAAATAACCCATAGGTAACCTGCGGTGACTTTAGGTGAACTTTGCTCTTCATTGACTTTCTTAAGAATTAAGGACATGAATGGAACTACGCCTTCCAACTGGTTGGGCTTCGTCTTGCACAGCCGATCTAAGACAGCTAAATATTCCACATGTCACCTGCAGGTTACTGCTAATTAAAAATAAGGATTGGGCAATGCCTTTCAAGACTTTGCCCTCCATCAACCTTCTAATAGAGCTAAATTTACCACAGGTCACCTGCTGTGACCCAAGATTGCTTTTCAACCTTTATTGACCTTTTAAGAAAGCTAATTATCCTACAGCCCTATTGACCTTCTGAAGAATTCTAACTAAGGATACGGATGGAGCTACGCCGGGTGAAGACCCTAGGCCATCCAGCGACTTTCTGAAAGAGCAAGTTATTTTAAAGGTCTCCTACAGTAGCTCAAATGCTGATAAATAAGAATTTTTTATCATTCTTTTTAGAGGGCTAGGTTCATCACAGACCATCTGTGGGGTCCCAAGATTGGTTTTACCCTTTTAAGTAAGAACGCCGATTGAGGTACACCTTCTAATGGTCACCTGCGGTGTTTCATTCTGAAAAAGCTGATCTTACTACAGGGTACCTGTGTTGGCCTAAGATCAACTTTCACCCTTCGTTGACTTTCTCAGGAACTCAGAAAACTGGTTGGTCTACGTCTTCCAACGGGACTTTGTCTTCTACCATTCTTTGAATAGAGCTAGAGTTACTACAGGTCATCCTCTGTGGTCCAAGGTCGCTCTTTGCCCTCTATTGACCTTTATATTATTGGTGAATAAGACTACTAGCCGGGTTGTGCCCTTTAATGTACTTTGCCCACTATCGACCTTCTGAGAGAGCTAACTCAAGGTCAGTCTTCACCTTTTGTTGACTTTCTCAAGAATTTAATAAGAAAACTAGTCGGTCTATGTCTTCCAACGGGGATTTGCCTTCTATCATCCTTTTTATTAGAGCTAGATTTACTTCAAGCTACCCTCTATGGACCAAAGTCGCTTTTCACTCTCTATTGACCTATCCGGATTGTGCCTTTCACCATCGACTTTCTGTAAGAGCCAAAGTTCGGCCTTTATCCTTTTAAATAAGTAATGGATTGACCCATGCCTTTCAATGGGCCACCTCTGGTGTTTCAGGTTAACAAGCTAAGAAAGCTAATTTTACTACAGCCTACCTGTAGTGACGCAAGATCAGCCTTCGCCTTCCGTTGACTTTCTCAAGAATGTTAATAAGAAGACGGATCTGGTTACGTCTTTCAACGTGGTTTCACTACCCCGCTAACCTTCTAAGGAAGCTAATTTTATCACAGGTTACCCGTTGTATCTCAAGGTTTGCCTCCTCCATCGATTGAACTTTTTAAGAATACGAATAATAACACGGATTGGGCTACGCCTTCTAAACCGTCAAATCGGGCTTCGTCCTCTATTAACCTTTTAAGAAGCTGAATTCACCTTCGCCTCTTTTGGCATTAGAAATGCAAGATAAGGACATGGGTACAACTACAACTTTTAACGGTTTACTTTTATTCTCCAGTGTCAAGGTTTGCCCTCCATGAACCTTCAAAGAAAGCCTAATTTTATGAAAGTTTAGCTACGGTGGCTCAAGGTAGGACTTTGCCCTCCACTGACTTTTACGAATTGGGTTACATCTTTCAAACGAGCTATCTACTGTGTCTCAGAGTCGATTTTCGTCCTATATCAATCTTGTAGGAGAGATAAATTCATCACCGTTCACCTGCGGTGGCCTAAAGTTGGGTTTAGCCCACCATTGGCCTTGTTAAGAATGTTAGATAGGAACACAGATTGGGTAATGCTTTTTTAACGAGCTCCCGTATCAACCTTCTAAGATTTACCACAAGCTACCTGCTGTGATCCATGGTGGGACTTTGCCAGCCTATCAACGTTTTTAGAGAGTTACGTTGACTTTTGATGTTTGCTTTTCTTCTTCCTAAGTATGTTAAATGAGAATACAGGTTGAGTTACGCCCTGCAATAGGTTTTGATTTCCCATCATTTTCAGATGATGATTTAGTTTTCTTCTCTGATTTCTTGACTTTTGTGATTGTTCAGGTTTTTTGAAATTGCTTGATTTTGATTTCCTATTACTTCCTTTTCTACGTTGCTGTTGCTAAAGTTTTAGAACGTTTTTTATTTTTTTTTCGTGCGATGAACGTTGAATCAGTGATGTTAGCTGAAGACTGCTTTCTTTTTAAATGAATGCTTTAAGACTTGAAGTGGTGCTGGGTGATGCTAGCTGAAGAGAATTAGTTTCAGTACTAGAAGGAGAAGAAAATTTCTTATATGGTATAGTAGAAATTACTAAATTATTCAAGCTAGTTGAAGGAAAGTAAGTACTAGCATTGGATTTAAAGAAGACAGATACTTCGATTTTTACAGTTGCAAACTAGAACCAAGCAAAATTCAATAAGTTATTAAATTCATCTCATAAAATTTCCTTCTCATCTTTGGCCATCTCTAAAAAACGGGTATTATTAATGTATAATTCATGACCATTCAAGGTGAATGGCAGCGTAATAAAATATGAACTGAATCAATCCATAAATAATCTTGTATTTTTGTAGGTCTTTTGTGATCTGACTATTATGGACAGTTCTTGAAGCTCTTTGCATTGCAGCACAGTAATGGTTAATTCTTTTTCCAACGTAATCACCATTTTAACATCTTACTGCCTTTTGTTGTTCATCTAGAGTTCTAGGATTATCAAACAAATCACTTTCCTGGAATGTTACTATTAAAAGCTGCAAAAAGTGAAAACGTCCTGTTTTTGCTCATGCAGATACTTTTCTCTTTTTTTTGGAAGTTTGGGGTTTCATTAATTTAAAGAAAACAATTAAACTTTGCCTGCCATTTCTTTTTCCTTTTTCCAAATATATTTTTTATATCTACGTAGCATCTCTACCAAATTCAAGGAGATTTTGGAAATATCCCGTACTCGTATTTTTTTAAACTCTTTTACATGATATCATTAGGCCCAAACCAAGAGACTCAAAGAATTTAATTGAGTAGATGATTGATCCTGTCCGCCAATATGTCATCCGTCAGGATCCAAAAGGTCATTTCACTTTTTGATTCTACGGTTTCTTGCCTACGTATAAACGTCCCGTTTCTCTTGAAAATCTTTTGTTTGAACTGCTTCCATTCTTCAACAAAATTATATATAAACAAACAATGGTTTCTCCTATAGAGAAAACAGTTGAACACGGCTTAAAGATCCCGAAGCTTGTTGATTTCTATCTTCCATGTTTTGTGTAAACAAGGCTACTTTGAGTAGGTAATGGATTTTTATCAAGAACAGTGGTTGCGGCTAACGAGAAACTGTGAATCCATTTATCCATGAGTATTTTACACCGACCTCTCAAAAAGCACGTAGAAGAAATGTTTGAAAGTAGAATCTCACGGAAAATACAAAAATATAAATCTCAAGTCGGAAATCTGCCTAATTCTGATTCTAAATTGATTGAAATTAAGAATTACAACTTGAAATTCAGAATAGAAAGTTTTTTAAGTTAGCTATTATTAGCTATTTCTTTCAAAAATTGGTAATTAATAGAATAAATTTTTGTAAGGATTGAACACAACTTAATTCAAAACCAATTACTTAGTCGAGCATACAAATCCAGTATTTGGACAATTGCCAGCTTGCATCGTTTTACACTTCACCATCAGTATTCAGAATTGATTCTGCAAGATTTATTGGAAAATAATTCTCCCAAAGATTCAAAACAATAATTTCAGAACCGTCAGAGTTTATTTCGAAATTTGCTTTGCATAACATCTTCATATTTTAAAATCCTTACGATTTTATAATACACTTAAAACGTTCTTGCAGAAAAAGAAATATACCGCAACGGCATTTAAAGCATTCTAATATAATAAGACTAATGTGGTATGCAAAATGGCATCATAAATATCCTGGATGACAGTCCTGAAAAAGCAAGTAGTAATTGGCCGTTGCGTTGCAGTCGCTCTGCCGACCCTGCAAAAAAAGGTCGCTTTTAATGCATCTTAATAGATGATATGTCTAGCTAATGTAACCTCGTTATTTTAAAATTATCCTACGTTTACCACTACCGTCTCGTCTCTAATAAGCAAAAAATTAATATTTCTATCAACGTTTCTCTTGAATTAACTTTAATTTTTATTAATTTTATTCGTTCTAATTTTTATTATTTACGTGCTTGCATTCCTGTATCTTTTAATGTGTGTATAAATCCTTACGTCAGTAATAATTAACTGTGTATGAATTAATTTCACTATAGATTTCATAAAATTGTACTAAATTAAATATGTGCTCAAAGGATTTTGAAAGATAACAGAGTTATCAAACTAGAAGATCATCATCGGAAAATATAAGAGGCACAAGGTCGGTTAAATTGAAATTAAAAGCTGCGTATCTTGATCCTTGATGTTCAAATAATAATCTACAAAGAAATTTATTTGTTATGTAAAATTGCATTTTGCCATAGCTCGATAAAAGATTTTGATATGTAGGTTTCAGCAATGTATCGCAAATAGCCACTTTTTCATCATTTAGTCATTCTACCGTCGAAAGAGACATAGTGTGAACCACGTTTGTATCCAACTAGGCGAAGTCTAACAAATATTCTGAGTACAATACTCTATCAGAAATTTTCAAGCTAAATTCGGTAAACCTAAGCAACAACTTGTTTCAGTGGCCAAATTTTCTACAGAAATACTTGAGCTGAGAAATATTCACATTCTATTAAAAATTCAAGATATATAATTATAGGTACTGTGTATCCAACTATGAATAAAATTGTATTATTGAAATAACACATGTATAGTAGCCTTGCGTTACAATGCACTTACGCTAGAATAAAACCCTTTTTGGACTTAGCCCAACTAAGCTCAGCGGTGGCCTTGAGCATGAGTTGAGAGATTACAACACAATAAAAGAATACAATTATAACTAACGAAATCTATTGCAATCAAATCGATAATAAAGATCAAAATTGGTACAAATTCGTGTTTTCAGTAGAATGTAAACTAATTGCTAAAACGTAGAAAAACGCACACAAAAGTTTGGTTTGAGAATCCAAATAAAAATTTAAAAACATTTTGGGATAATCCAAGTCTCATCTTTATCGAAAATATGGCTAAAGCAGTACGCAGAGACCAGTTTCTTGAAGTCCTTAGCCGATGATGAATGCACCTATATTTGTTGTCGAAGTCTAATTTCCTCATTCCAAGCAGTAGAACATAGTCTTTATCGAGTACCGAAAGTCAAGGATGGGCCTAGATTCAACCGATGAATCTGCTAACTTTGTAATCCAGGCTATAAAATCTTCCGAGTTTAAGTTAGATCAGATATATGTCGTGCTTGGAGAGGTGATGGAAGAGCGGTGTGAAACGCTCCATTTTTTGGCGAAGGGCTGGCGGCGTTGCTGGTCCGGCCGAATGCGGAGCAGCACCCAGTCTCCTCGTAAAAACCGAGGTGGAGGTGCTCCGAGTGACAGGCAGTGAGCTTGCACGTACTGGAACTGATTGCCTGGTTGCGCCGGGCCTCCGCGTGTTTGCTTTCAGGGGGGGTGGGTCTCTCCCGTGAAGAATAGAGTTTGGAGACGCGCTCATAACGGCGTTGTGGCGGTGTTTCAAGCTAAAGAGCTCTTCCCAGGTGCCTTGTAGTTTACCTCCCATTTGCAGGGTGAGTGGTTTTTTTATTTCCTGATTGCGTCGTTTGGTGGGGTCCTACCGCGACATGTAGGCGGCGGTCGACTAGCAGGCTGGTCGATAAACTAGGCACCGTTATCCGAGATGGTGGCTCTTTGATAACCAAAGCGGGACAGGACTTCTCTAACCATATGACGGATGTACTTGGTGACGGTGCTTCGCTAAATGGGGTAGGCCTCTACCCACCAGCTGAACAGGTCGGTCACCGCAGAGATATACTGGGGACCAGTGGCGAATTCGAATGGGACCTGCAAGTGACGCGAGCGTGCTGATTCGGGCGGCTCTTGTAACAGACGCACAAGAGACAGCTTTTGACATAATTTTGGGTCTCTGGGTCTAGGACGTCCCAGTAGTAGTTCTGTCGGATCTGCGTGCCGTTTCCTCTGCTTGCGGGTGTAGGGCAAGGTGGGCGTCATGGTGCTGGAAGAAAATCCTCTTGCGGGCTTCTGCACGGACGTACAACTTCCGTTGCTCACCGAAGTGGAAGAGGCCGTTAGCGGTGTGATAGTAACGAAACCGCCTTCCAAGCTGGATCATCGCGATAGCTTTTGATCTCTGGGTGGTGAGGTCAGTTGAACTGGCCATAGAAACTTCGACAGTCCTGAAGTTCGGCGATGGTATCGGAGCAGAATCGGGCGGGTGGAGACGATCGGCGTCTTCGTCGTCGGCGGCGGCACGGTCTTCGCCAGGGTTTCGAAACAGCATGTTGGGGAACTGGTTGCGCCTTCCCAGACAATGTTTGACGGTTATTGGATAATGCTGCAGTTCCAATGACCATCTCATTAACTTTGAATCTTTTTCCTTTATTTGTTGTAGCCACATTAGGGATCGGTTGTCAGTCCTCAGCGTGAAGAGGTGGTCTTTTAAATAGGGTCAGTATCTTCGGATTGCCCACACTACGGCCAGGCATTCCTGTTCGTTGGCGTGGGTATTGCCGCTTGCGAGGGTGGAAACGGGCGCTACCATATGAAACGCCGCTGGTCCCCATCTTCTTGGTATAATACAGCCGCCATGCCGATGCCACTTGCATCCATTTTCAGAACAAACGGTAATTCAAGATCTGAGCGATGCAACAGCAGCAGGTTTGCTAAGGAGTTCTGAAGTCCCTTAGAGCCTTTTCTTCTTTGAAACGGAAAGATCTGTTAGTTAGTAGCCATCCGCACACTCCTTTCCTATTCGTGGCGGCGTAGCGTCGCGGATTTTCGGAAGGTGCTGTTCCTGGCCCAGGTTTTCGATGTTGTGTGCGTTTAGGTGATATTTTCTTGGGTTTCATATCTACTTGGAGACCTTCGAAAACCAGGCCGTGGTGTTCTAGGTGTTGCCGGTGGTTCTCGGAGTATACGACGATGTCTTCCAAGTACATAAGTTCAGAATTGTGTAAGTACCTCGTTAGGATCTCTTGTGCCATGAGCCTTTGAAAAGTGGTGAATGCTCCCTTAAGTCCAAATGGCATTACGCGGAACTGGTAGAGGGCTTCGTTGGAGATGGCCAAAGTACTTGTCAGTAATCGGACTTCATGTCTATGGTTGAGAAGATCCGCGCGAATTGTATCGTGAATAAAGCAGCGTTGCCTCGTCACGGGTCTGTTTGTTGAGCCTCTGGAAATTCACTTAGAAGCGAGACTGACTACTTTTCTTCCTCACGATGACCACCGGAGGTGCGTACTCGGAGGCGGACTGTTCTAATATGCCGTCCGCTAGAATCTATTCCATTTGGTCGTTAATTATTTTCTTCTTCTCCTCAGAGTATCTGTACGGGCGCTTCGTGGAGAATGTCCGCAGAATCGCCAAGCACTCGGCAGACTTGCAATAGGAGGTCGCGCGGGAACCTACGGTCAACGTTTGCGGACGACAGTGGTGGCAGCGTGGGTTGCGGATGCGCCTCGGAACCTACTTTGTACCGGATCGTTGATCACCTAGATGGATGCAGCGTCGGGTAGTGTCGATGACAGCCTGCTGCTGCTCCAAAAATTGGTAGCCGAGAATGACCACTTCCCGGAGGCGGTCTGTCACCATAAAATAGGTGTTGTCATGGAAGTTCCCAGACTGGAGTTGGAATCGCTGGCGGCTGGCCACGGAGGGTCCAGGATTGGTGAAGGCGGTTCACAGCTGCAGTGGCCCTCTCTGGGGCTTCAAGAGGAGCGTAGAAGCGGTCCCGGAGAAGTTGTAGTTTGCCCGGTGTCCACGAAGAGCTGGACTGGTTTCACCGCGAGGTTGGCGGAGATTCGTGGCAACATCGACGGCGGCGGTCTTGGTCGGTCGGATTTGGTGGTGGCGACAACAAGGTTGCTGGTCACAGGCACATCATCCTAATTGTGCTGTACCTCTGCGGCGGCGAGGAAGCTGGATCAGTGCAGTTTTCCGCGTGGCCTTAGCGGAGGCAGCGCAGTTCCGCGCTGTCTGGGTGGAAATGCGGACAATGGCGACACTGAGAATGCTGGCTGCAAACTGACTTCGTGGAGCTGGCTGGCTTCGTGGTCCGTGTTTCCACTTCGCTGGCACTAATGATTAGCTTGGCGACTGCTTTAGATGCGGCGAAAGCGCAGTACGCCGCGATGTCGTCCTTCGCGAGGGTCTTGCACAAGGAAATCAGGTCGAATTCTGATATTTAAGATAAATACTGGTGAGGTAAACGTCAAAGATATATTTTAAGAATCTTAGTTATCTACCCTTGTGTCTATGAAAATCATGACAACCTTTTAAATTCATGTAAACGATCAAGTATGAGAGGACATATTAAATGAACATTTCAATTTGTTTGCATTAAAACAGGAAATAATGTTCTTCAATAGTTTATTGAGATTTTCCGCCTAAAATGTTCTGTTTATTAGTAGATAGAAGTATCTTGCTTCCTAAGAAAGATAAAACTCTGTTACTGTTTAAGTTAACATGCCATAAGTTCATATTAAAAAATCCCAACGGTACTATTTCGTAGGCTGTAAACCTGCTTTATGATCACTCTACGTTTTAACTTTTTATAAATGCGTATTAACAAAAATATTTTGCTGTTCGCATAATTTCTAAACCATATTTGACGCCGACAAAAAAAAAAGTAATTTTGCGCTAACTTGACAAGGATTACAAGTCATCACATGTTTCACTTAATTTGCAATTTATTTCTCAAATATAAATCATCCGATTTATCATACACACAGCAACCAAAACCATTAAGGGATCATATATCAAAAGAGAAAGTCCTTCATGAACCTCTTTCACACTTTGTCGCACAAACCCTTAAACTTTTATCGTATACTCCACGCTCGCTTGCTTAAGTTTTCATGATACACCTCCTAATGACTTCTAATGTTTGCCAACAAAACATGGTTTTCAGCGAGCAACTTTCCAGAAATGTTACGTTTAATAAACTCGTTCAAAGCGATTTTGTCACTTACTCTATCTTGATTTAAAGCCAGTCTTTTATTTTCTATAACAGAAAACTTAAACTACTTATTTGATTTATTACACATTCTTAAATTTTCGATTATTATGACAATTTTCCTTTCAGTAAAAAACAGACGACAAAAACGAGTGGAGATAGTAATGCAGTAAGCTTGTAAATATTGATTTTGTTAGTGCATTACTCGAATTTTTTTGACTTGTTTGACGCAAAGAGGCAACAGAAAAAATTTACATATATTCAAGTCTGAAAAGCAAAAGGGTCCTTCCAATCTACCAATTTGGGGTTTCTGTCTTATCTTGCATATACAAACAACTTTTGATGTTTTTTATTTTTTATTTGTTCAAATCCTCTCAAAGCTTTTATCCTTTGTTCAATTTAGGAACACACTCAATCAGTACTTATGAATAAAATCAGCCATTGTAGGCAAGACACGGAACTGTCAAATTTGCTGTGTTGATTTAGAACAATAATAAAAATATAAATAATATCTAAATAACTAGGTTTGTTGAAATTCCCCCAAAAGATTTTTATGAGAAAATGTGATAAAGTTGTTAAGAATTTAATTAATAATTAGAATTTCTGAATCAGGCCCTCAAGCTACTCGATGCGTCGAGTTGGATTTAAATTAAAAAAAAATTAAATTAAAATCAAATAAGATTTTTGTTGAAAAGCAACAATGGCTGTTATAGGCTGTACGCTTCTTCAGTCGTAGAAAGGAAATGTTTAATTTAGGTTGAAAACGCGGCGAAACATTCGCAGAATGTAATAATGCTGTGGAAAGGGTGCACAATGTCTATCCTGATCGGTCAGCTAAGAGGAGAGCTGAAGGTAGCTGCGATCCCGAACAGGTTTCAGCCTTCCGCCCTGGAACTCAAAGGCAAGCACGATAAACAAGCCCCCTCTACTATGAGTACACAATGAACAGTTTCATATCAAGTAAGTAAATTCTCATAAATTTGCGAGTAGCCCTACTATGGTGTTTTGTTGACGATTGTTTACCTTGCCTATTTCTGAGATAATCAGCATACATTTACCTTTGTTATTCTTTGTTTAGTTTAAGTATTCTTAAAACCAACTCTAGCGCAAAACGATTTTTCCAATTCGAATTTGGATGATCGATCAACTTTGTTGTCTTCAAATCGGACTGTGATGCATGCATCAAGATTTGGTTCCAGTGCAAGTTTTGATGACACTTTACTGCCTTAGTATAGCGCTAACCAACAGATAGTATGTAAATCCGTTTGTTTACGCTATACCCAAGCGATCGACGGTCAATTGTTAACTTCCAGGGACACCTTACTCAATTTTTTATACTTTTCCGGAGTTGATACCAAAAATACTCAATTGATGAAGAGAACAAATATGGGGCATTAACTGAAAAAAATCAAAACGCTTTTCTAGCTGCAGCCCAAATCATATGACACGAGAAAGATTTAATTTTATCTTACAGTAATCCTTCTTAGGAGTCAAGAACAAGTGGGAAGAGCAACGTAGGTACTTGCAGTAATTTTCAGCAAATTTCCACAAAGGACAACGCTTGGCATGAAAAGTGGAATGCAAAGCTTAATCCCCTGACTTATCATATAATCATTCCAAAAACAGATCTTTGGTGATGATGCTAAAGAGAGCAAAGCTTGACCGTTAACCATTAAAATCTGCTTTCAAAAAAATTGTACAGCTTAACCCTCAACTTCGACAGTTTCTTCTGAGATCTGTTTTGGGGTAAATTTTTGGCTCACAATAACTTTCCTCAATGATACTAAAAAGATTGCTAGAGTTATTGCTAGAAACAACATTGGAAGAAAGGAGGAAGCCTGATGATAGTACAAAATGACTTTTTTACGTGAAGCGTGAAGTTTTACCCTGAAGTAACGATAGTTCCTTCTGAGATTTTCTTGGAGTGAATTCTTGGCTCACAATTACCTCCCTTAAAGATACTAAAACGATTTCTAGAGTTAACGCTGGAGATAGCATTGGAAGAAAGAAGAAAGCCTGATAAAAGTCTAAAATGACTTTTACGTGAAGCGTGCAACTTTACTCCGAATTGACGATAGCTCCTTTTGAGATCTTCTTGGAGTAGATGCTTGAATTACAGTAACCTCTCTTAATGATACCAAAATGATTTCTAAAGCTAAAGCTGAAGACAGCATTGGAAGAAAGGAGGAAGCTTGATAACAGTTCAAAATGACTTTTACGTGAAGCGTGAAGCTTTACTCCTAATTGACGATAGCTCCTTTTGAGATTTTCTTGGAGTAGATGCTTGAATTCCAGTAACCTCTCTTAATGATATCAAAACAATTTCTAAAGCTAAAGCTGAAGACAGCATTGCAAGGAAGAATGAAGCTTGATGACAGTCCAAAATGACTTTTACGTGAAGCGAGAAGCTTTATTCTGAAGTGATGACAGCTTCTTCTGAGATATTCTTGGAGTGGATTCTTGACTCACAATATCCTCCCTTAATGACACTAAAACAATTTCTAGAGTTAACGCTGGAGACTGCATTGGAAGGAAAGAGGAAGCTTGATGATAGCCCAAAATGACTTTTACGTGAAGTGTGAAGCTTTGCTCTGAATTGGCGATAGCTCCTTCTGAGATCTTTTTGGAGTAAATAATAACCTTCCTTAATGATTTTTAAAAGGTTGACTGGCCCCTGATACCCAGACCCTTATCGATGAGGTAGAAGTGGAACCCTCTTAAGAAACTTAAAGACCTACCCGGGAGCGGCTTGCCAACAAAGCAGCACTTGCTAGCTAGCAAAACGGCAGTTGGACTTTTCATAAGAACACGCGGGTGTGGCTAAGGTGGCGGTGTTCTTGCAAGACCTTAGTACAAACAGCACCATCAGCATCTAATGCTCCCAGTTGTGTCTTGGACGCTATTTGAAGCGAACACGTCTGCTATACTTTCTGGTTTTGCCTTTCCAGAGGATTGCTACGAAGATGGTAGATCAAGTCTAGTGAAACGTACACGTGGCCACCCAGGCGCTACTAGTAAATTGAGGCCTGTTGTCGTGTAAATCTGAACCTTGGAAACAGTTGGTTTTTTGGAAATGTAACGGACTGGTTGCTATCCGCCAAAAGGCGTGGCAACGGCTTCCACCCACTTCCCAAACAGATTCCTGGCGACGAGTATGAATTGGTTGCCTAGCACAGAGACGGCGACCCGTAATGTCTATGGAAACCATATCTCGGGGAGCCGCGGTAGGGACGATTAGTCGGGATGTTCCATCTTTGTCGACCCTCTTCCGCCGTATAGTGCCGAAGATCGGGTGCTTACTATCGATCTGCTGGATCAGTTAGGTGAAGCCAACATGTTGCTGCTGGGCTGCGAACATCGGGGACAGGGCTCGTTCTATGTCCGAGGACGTGGCTGTGTTTTCGTCGGGCTCCCATGATAAGTCTCCCGGCGAAATCTCTAAAAGGGGAGTGGCTATCACAACACCTTCGTAGTTGTATGCTGGGTGGAGTTTAACCATGTCAGGGTTCGATTGTCAGTGTTTAAACGGCTAGTCCTTTAGGTAGTAACGATAATCTCACTTGGCGGCGGTAATGCGGGCGCTGGCGTACGTGTACGCTGGCGTTGGTTTGGAGCACGAACGACAAGCGCGAGGATGGTCGGGTCAAGAACAGCGGTCGTGATAGCCGTGGGGCAGCAATATCTGCATATTTCGGGATGTAATCTCGCAGTCAATTACACAAACCGATGAAAGACTGCAGCCGCCTTTGGGTGGTGAGTATGGCAGCTTCGGCGACCTTGCGCACACATGTGGATGTCCTATGAGCGGTTGCCTTTGGCAGAAGTTTGATGGCTGAGGTATTCGAGGATGCATTTGCTGGGACCACACTTCAATTCAGATCTTTTATAGACCAAGGTCAGGTGTCGGAGATGACTGTTGTAGTCCGGTAAGAAGTACCACATATATAGCACCCACGGACTGAGAATTATGTAGGGGTTCTTGTAATGGAGTGGCATTGCTCGCCTTTGTATAACTTGACTTTTGCCGATTTTACGTTTACTAGACTAGGTGAGAGCTGCGAACTTCCATCCAACAACTTCAATTACATCAGGCTGAAAAGGAGTTACAAATAGCTGTGAAAGTCACTGAATCAGCAATGAATATGATGGATGATGATGCCATCTGGGTAGACAATTGCAAACTCCCGGATGTATCCAGTCAAGACTTTCTAGGTCATTACCTGCTGAAAGGTCTTAGGTTTTTGGTGCCCCCTTCAGCCCAAATGGCATCACCTTGAATTGATACACGGCGTCGCCGCCGTCTGGCGTTGCAAACTTTGTGTACTAATGAAGAGGCTTCGACTGATTGCCAATATCCAGTCTTCAGATCCAGCACCGAGAATACTTTTGCATTTCCCAGGTCGCGGAGAGCTCCCACAATGTTCGGTAGGACAAGACTGCCGTCGGATGTCAGGCTGTTGACGCAACAATAATCGATGCAAAATCTAGGCTCCTCGTTTTTCTTGGTTACGATGACGATTTGTGACAAATAGGGCGACGTGGACGTTTCGATGACCCCGTGAGCTAGCATTTCTTTCAGCTGACGGTATATTATTCGAAGCTTCTCATCGGAGTACCAGTTTGTCGGTCGTTGGCCGGATTGGTGTGTTGGGTAGCGGTGGTGGTCGCTACTACCATACTGCCATTAAAAACGTCCGGGAACTGTGCTAGCTAGAGCTTGATGGATTTCGCAGAAAACGTTCTCGACCTTGGTGGTGTCCTATAGGGCGAAGTTGGCGGCGGTCTTCTCCAATAAGTATTGGTACCCCAGTCAAGGCGGCCAATGAGGGTAACTTGTCGTAACACGTCCACAATATCCTGGTTGGATAAGCTGGAGATCAGCGGCTTCGGCATGGATGAACGCATGGTAGCCCCGAAGTCGACCAAGCCGAGGGCGTTTCTTTTCTGTAGTTGGATACGGATGGCAAACTGGACATCCCTGGAGTACGTGTTCAATTTGTGAACGTAAGTGACCCAGAGTCCAGTTCAGTTCAATCGTTTCCCAAGTTACAATCTAGGACAACTTCGACACTTCAGAAGAGGAGGTTTCTACAATCCACTGCTGGCTGAGTAGACGTTTGGATGGTGAAGCTAGAGTTGTTCGCAGCTGATCTCTTAATCTTGCTACCAACAATTGGTCGGTTGGCTGCTTGCTAGATGACAGCAACAACCGAAGCTCAAGTTTAAGCTGGGAAATGAAACTTTCGATTATGAACGCCTTCTTCACGTTACGTTGAACTCTCCGGAACAGCCATTATGAAGACATCCGATGCTTCCTTTCCTTAAACCGCTAATAGTTTTGTTACCACCAGACTATTGACTTGCGTTAGGGGAAAAATCTCTAAATTCTTCCCATGAGAGGCATAGCGCGCGGAAAAGTAAATTACCCTTGACCGCAGGCGCCGGTGTTGAGCGGGAGCCGCAGGCGGCGCAGGGGCTCGGTGACCTTGTCCGAGGTACTTTTTTCGTCCCGCTTTGGATGACAATTGTCACCATCTGCGCTGGACAGGTTGGTGTATTAAAATGAGAGAACTGAGAAGAAGATTTCTAGAGTTAACGCAAGTGAACAGCATTGCTGGGAAAGACGATACTTGTTGGTAATCCAAGACTATTTTTAAGTGAAGCGTAAAACTTTACTCTTAAGTCACAATAGCTTCTAGAATTGTTTGGAAGCATGACGTTTAATGCATGATAACTTCTCTTGAAAACACTAATAATAAAAATGGGATTGAGAAGCTTGACCGTTTGCCATCTGACTTGGCTTTGAGTAGTCCCTTAAGCAGGTTTGTAAAATTGACGCTAAAGAGAGAATGGAGGAAAAGGGCGCCTATTAAACACGGATGCGTATGGAACAGATAGCAAAAGGATGATAACGATGTTTCCAAATAAATTTTATATCCCAGCAAAATTAGCAAGCACACAGGATCGCTACTGTGATGAATGAAATAAATATGTACGCATCTCTATTACAGACTTGCCTACATTTGTTTCATTTTTGTTTAAAAAAAAAGAAAAACAGTATCACAGACTTCCTGAAATAAATATCAAGTTGAAATTTATGAAACCTCATTTTACGTGCTAAACAAACCCTAAGGGCGGTAAAATTGATGTTTAACCTTTTCCAAAGCACTTTGAGTTCAGAGTTAGGTTTCCAACGGGAGTTTTTCACAATTACATTTTCTCGAGTGTGAAATTTTAGAATCCCACTAATCTTATCTGAGTTTCTTTGAGCCACAATTTCCCCTCAAATTCAACATCCGTTCAAGATATATTCTTTACCCGTAAGACGTCAATATATTAAAAATTCTCTTTTTGAATCTTTAATTTATGGCTTTCGATGCAGCAGAAATCCCGAGAAATATCCGAGATAACTATATCGGCTTATTCAAGATGTCAAGATATCGCACAGGACTTTTTCATGTGGGTTATCCATTCAAACATCAAGGGATTGAAAGCTGCGTGGGAAAGTTGCCTTGTGCAACTGAAAGCTTCTTAAAAAGTTTACCATGACATTATCACGTATTATGTCGCTTACAAACGGGAAAGTTTACTTTCTTAAACCATTATTTTTGTGTTCAAACTTCATTAGATGCGGCCCTCTTTGGAAGCTTGATATATCAGGTTGAAAGGAGAGAAGGTGGCAATATTAAATCTTTAATATATGTTTACAAGTTCGTCGATAAATCAAGAAAATTATTAATCTGGAGCTAAATAAATAATGCCTAGTAATAAATATAATAACAAATTTAGATTTTAGATTCATTTAGATTTTATCAAGTGTTGTTTTCGTTTCAGTCAGTACAAAAAGTATCAATCGTAGATCGTATGTTGAACCCTTGCTTGCGGTGAATACGGTACGCTTTTATAGTTAGATTGGTAACAAGCGTGGGCGGAAAACAGACTAAAAAGTTTTTAATTGTGAGGTACACCCCGGAAATAGATTGTTCTTTGAAAACAGAAGTGGATAAGGCCTCGGGACATAGGAAAATTTTCTGGTGGGCGGATCGATTTGGCACGCTTAACATACAGAGTTTTAAGTGTTAAACCAGGTCTTTGCTAATATTTAATTCAAGGCATTACAGTAACGACATTTCATCCTAAACCAGAAATTAAAAGGAAATGGTGTCTATTTTCGTTTAATATCGAAGATCTGATAAAATTGTTCTGACTGATTATCGAGTTAGAACCCATTGCAGGTTTTTCTTCGGCGACAGATAAATAAGTTTTATTTCAAAGATTCTCAGTATAAAAACAAAATAAAAATTAAAATCTAGATAGGGTTTTAAAAATTGAACTTGTTTATTTATTTTTGTTTTGTTTAGCTTTTGTTTTCACAATAAAAAGGATTTTCCATGGCTCATTGTTTCTTGAATTGGCGATTACTGACCGTAACTCGATGGTTAATCGGAATTATACCAACAGACTATTATATTCGGAAAGCTTAAAAAGTAAACTTTTCAGTAGTGCCAAAATAAAAGAAAATATTTTTAGAAAAAAATTATAGTTTGCTTTGTATATTGAAAAATGTTAGTAAAATGTCTTGAAGACCACTAACCCTAGGAGCTTTTTCTCTGACAAATAACAGGAAAAGAATTTTAGGCTGCAAGTGGAAAAAAATAAAAACCAAATTTTTGGTTTGACCAGCGAAATTATTTTGAAATGTTAGACTAATAATTCTAGCCCATATTAATCATTTTGAATGTTTTCCTAGACTAATTTAAACAAAGATCAGGTTCATAAGAAGTTTTCCTGTATACATAGGTGAGTGATCTGGTACGATTGAGATACGAGATGCTTTCCAATTAAGAATCTGGCGAATAAAAAATCTGTTTCAAGTTTTATAACAGCGTATAGAATCTTGCCAATGTCACCCGTCCACTTGTTGTTTGACAAAGTCTTGTTGTGTCGACTATACAGGATGTCCCGTAAATACCAATGAAGCTTCCTTCTTCAACCTCTTAGGATACCAAAATTGAAAACACGAATGTTCCAACGTACTTAGAGTTGTTATACGAATCAAACAAAAAAAGAAATTTAAACTTGGCAACGCTGCCGCAGGCCAACGAATGAAGTATGTTCCTGCAAGGAGGCTTTGAATTCGGAAATACATCAAATAAGTAGGCTCATAAATGATTTTCTGAACAAATTAGTGCCCAAGCTGGATCAAAAAATTTATCACTGATATTCTTGGTGTTAAATTAGGTTATTAAGTTTATAATTTTGAGTTCACAAATAAAACCTCGAAGTAAATAAAAAATTAAAACGTTATCAAAGATTTATTAACTAATTAATAAATCCCAGTGATAATGGACTATAAAATTGCCAAAACTTGAAAGAATTCTTGGCAACTAATTTCATCAGGTTTATTAGTACGCAAGACTTGCATCTTTGTCATATCTACCTTATTTTTTGGTAAGAATTCAATTCTTGACAGCATCTTCAAAACAGCTCTCTACTTTATCAAAAATTATCCAAAATATTCAACGCAAGCGTAAAGCGGCAACTAGCTTGGCAGAGAGATCAGTAATGGCATTCTTACAAGCACGGAAGTTGGTGTCTTCGCCACAAGGAGTGGAAGATGGCAATGATGGTTGCCACGATAGTGCCCTCTCGTGGTGGCTCAGAAATTCATAAGCAAACCATCAGTCATTGGGAGATTAATCATTCAAAGTTAATCTCCCCCCACATTATCTAGCAAAGTCTGGATAATTATTCATTCCTCTGGGAGGCTGGTCCGTCATGGCCTTCCGAGGAGGAACAAACATCGATGAACTCAGAAGACAATACATCACGCTGCACATTTTACATGCAAAGAAAGGGGAAGATGCTAGCGCATTTTCTTCCCCTCATCAATGGTCGCAACATTAACCCTCAACCTTATCACCGGAACATTCTTCTGCCAGACCTGCAACCACAACGCAACCTGCCATGTAGAAGGAAAGAAGTTCCCGCCACGAAAACAGATGCGAACAGGTTCAGATCCATCGTCGTTACATCAACAAGATGACGGACATGGCCGTTTGTGGGATCAGCACGATGCAGCAATCTCGTGCGCTGCAAAGTGCCTTCTTGTAGCTGTGTCAAGTTAAACACTAGTGAGGCCAAGGATTTACACCTCTCTGCCTTGCGGATTTAACCAAGGACCCACGATAAATAACGACCGCTGCAGTAAACAATAAACAAGAGCTCAAAAACCCTCGACCTCGACTAGGGAAGAATCCGCGTTAGGATTCATACAAATTTTTATTAGCTACAAGTCCGCTGAAGGACATCTATCGGCCGGCGCAACAAGCCGTCCAAATCCAAAAAAAATTATTATTAGTTACAAGTTCTCCTAAAAGACATATCGAGAAACATGAGACTACGAATAGATAATAATAAGAATAGACGCCGTCACCGACATGACTACAAAAGCATTTCTAGCAGCATACCAAAGCGTCATTGCTAGAAAAGGTCCGTGTGCGCACATATACAGCGATAATGGAACAATGACTTTAAACACATTCCATTTTTTGGAATGGTCCCGCATGGCTAGCTACTCAACAGCAGTGGCCGTTTTAAAAGAAGAATAAGCATTTATCAGTCTGCTAAAATACACTTCGAAAAGAAACAGACAAGAGCTCACAGCACTCACCAGCACGTTGGGAATGCACACAAGTCGAAATAAGCACTACAAGTCTGCTGAAGGACACACTACGGCGCAACAAGTCACCCAAATCCAAGAAAGGATTATTATTAGCAACACTTCCGCATTAAGGACAACAATTCAAGTCGCTGCAGCCAAACCCGAACAGCTTTGTAAGGAATTTACGCCTTTTTGCGGAGTGTGGGAGTTCAAATACATTTAATCCAAGGAAGACATTAATTATAAAGAATAAACATAGAAGAGTTTATCAACATCAACAATGGGTCTAGAAGTCATCCAACTTCCAACCAATTGGTCGAGAGGGTCCAACTACCATTTAAAGAACTACCACTAAAAGTCAATTTAAGAAGTTACTTTCAAGCTTCATGACGAAAGAAGAAGGTAAACAACATCCATCATTTCTATCACTTCACAAAATCTTTGGAGTCGCTAATTCTCAACTTAAAGTTTTTCAAAACCAAATCCAGTGTTTCTCATTTTAATTGTTTTACCTAGAAACACTAACCCTTGAAATGTTCTGGAGACGCCAGTATGTTTAATTTTGAAAATTAAACAAATTCATTCAACGATGTTCTAAGAATTCTCATTTCAAATAATAGAGAATTTAATTTCTACAACAGAACCAAGATTCAAAAAGCATGTGCCACATACAAATTTTTCGTCTTCAAAATATTTCTGAAGACGTCATCATATTTAGTTTTGTAATTAATCATTTTTACTTCAAAGTCAAACAGAGTTGTATTTCTGAAGAAAGTCCTCATATTTTTAATTTCCTGCAATTAAACAGAAGAGCGTGTCACGGCGGCGCTCTTGTGAGCTTTTACATGCCTGGCTGAAGGGTCGTCGGCGGCGGAGACCTCGCGTTTGCTAGGTCGCTAGCTGGTGAGGGATGCCCTCCTACGGTCGGTAAGGCTCATCTGAGGTTGTAATTGAGAAGGCGGCTACGACAGCGAGGGCTGTTGTGTCTTCGAGTTTGCCGTCGACAAGGTCCGGTGGTGTAGAGTTGAGTGTGATTCGGGTGTTGTTGGTCAATGATGAATTGATGGCGACTACGACTGGTCATTGTGACTGTGATGGACGTCGACGGTGACGAGGAAGCTGATACGAGCATTGTTGCGGTTGCTGAAGGCCGGTGCGGCCGTGGGCTCATCCGAAATTGTGGAGTCGTAGAAAGCGGCGGCGGCAGAGGCAAGGGGTGGTTCTGCTCAAGTCAGGTCATGTGTCCTGTGCCGTTAGATGTTTGGGCGCCACTGGAAGGCTGTTTGGACCGCCTTTTCCCTGGTACCGATGTTGACGTTGTGGTACGGGGCAGTCTCGAGGGTAGTGCCGCTCGGAGCAATGAAGACCATCAGGCGACGGCTGGTTGTTGCGTCTTGTTGTTGTCGGAGCCGGACATCGCGGAAGACGGGTTTCAACGTCCGCGACACCGGCATTGAAGTCTTCGATTGCCGCCGGTGCTGTAAAGCCACAATAGACCACGACGTTGTCTCCTAGAAGTGTACAGAGTCCTTAGCTACGCATTCGGTAGTGGGTGCGACAAACGGGGCCAGAAGCTGCTTTTTGGATAAATGAATTCTGTGGTGGGTTTGGCGTTGGCTTGCTTGTAGCTCCCCTCTTCTCACCGGGTTGTTGTACTTGTTTCTGAATACGGTCTTCAGCTCTTCTAGGTTTGTTGTCAGTGCCACCTGTTGCTTTCACCAAGTTGCGTCTTCAGTGCGTCGAGGAAAGCCTGGAGGACCTCTACAAATCTTCATAGTCCAGTTCGCGGAACTCCGACAGGGGTATGGTTGTGGTGGCGACGGATTGTTGCTGCGACTGCAGAGCAACAATTTGTTGGATGAGTAAGGCAATAGCTCGCTGCCTGGAGTTGCTGCTGCGTTTACTGTGGTGGTGTAGGTTGAGTGCTCTTATTGTTTGGATGCTCCAGCTCTGTAACGCCTATCTACCAAGACCTGTTGTCCTTTCGTGGGTCGAGTCCTAGTCCGTGGATTTCCTGGCAATCGTTAATGAGTTGGAGACGGCGTTAGGCCTCACGTTGGACCGTCAATTGTCACCAATTAGCTTAGGCGTCAGAGACTGCGTAGGCCAGTTGTAATACGCGTCTAGCTCAGTGCAGGTTATGGCAGCGTCGGCGTCGTGTTGAGCAGGAGCATTGCTAGTTCATCGTCCTTGAGGTGCTTTGAAAAGAGCATGGCCTTGCAGCGTTATTTTGCATGAGGGAATGTTGAGGGTTTAATGATAAATAATGTTTTTCTATGTAGAATGAGGTCAGGTCTTGGCTGGAGAAAGAGGTGTTAAAGTAGCTGAGGCAAAAGACAAGCATAAAAAAGCGAATAACACATTTAACAAGCTAGAACTTCTGGAGTGAAGTACTTACTTACTGGACCGGTAAATACACAAGTGAACTTTTATAGCTCAGAGTTAGCCTGGCGTCTCAGCACAATAAAGAGTTGCTTCGCTACTCAAAATAGTTTCTTTTATTGTTGTTGAAAAATCCCTAACTCTAAATGCAAAATGGTAATTGCAATGGTTTGCCATGAGAACCCTCGTTTTACTTCTGATTACAAATTACAAACTAGGCTAATTTCGATTGAACGATGCAAGTAACAACAAAATAATTTGAATAGATTTGATTTTCCAAGAAAACAATGGAAATTGTGTTGTAAAATAAGTCTGAACTTGCGCTCCCAGTTTGCGTTAGTATAGTTTTCGTTGTAGAAGAGTTTTTCCATATCGTATCTTATTACAAACTTTCCATTGAGAATATACTTAATGTGTAGATAGTCCAGTGCAGCTTCTGCTGATATTGAGTTTTGCTACTACGAATTGCAAGCAATTTCATACCTTAATTCCCTAGTGTTCAGGATGACTATCGTTTATTACTGATGTTGTTATCATCCAGTCTTGTTAAGTCACGGGTTATGTTATTGTGATGCAACAATAAGAAACTCAATGGAACTTTAGAATGTTTATCTACTGAATTACGTCCATAAGTCATACTTGAAGTTACCGTATTGATATTCAATTGTCGCTCATTTAGCCGCTGTAAAGTTATAGGGATCTCTAGAGGTAACCTTTTGGTTATTAACTAATTTAGTCAAGATTTACGTTCGGAGCTTCTCGCTGATGGTCCTAAAATATGTTACCGGTCTGTAGGCAGACCTGTGCAGTATCGGTTATTATGTTGTTATTGTTATTGTTATTATGTAGCTGAGGTTTTAAGTTGCGGTTCCCTTGGACCTCGTGGCTTCAACTACTATGGTCATTTCGCCGCCAACTGGAATTTAGCCAAATCCGAAGTTTTCCAACCCCGGTAGGTAGTCACACGGGATCCACTGCTTTTACATCCCTCCCAGAGAATGGCATCTTTTTTTCCGCGTGAAAAATCTCAGGACCTCGGCTGGGAATCGAGCCCGCAACCATTGGGTTGATAGTCAGATTCGTAACTACCAGAGCCACCGAGGTGCCTCATTTATTATGATTTTAAAAAGGAATTAGAATTGCATCAAAATTGCTTTTATACTTTTGAGGAGTTTTTTAATGCTTGAAACAAGGTTTAATGCATTCATGCCTAATACTAAGCTAGGGAAAGTCACCGGTCGGCGTTTGAAAATAACAAAGAATTTTTGAAGTGTTGGTTTACTTATATAATCACTATATGTTGGTTTTTGACCTCTCCCATTACATAATCTCCCAGCCAGTGTTAACACCTTTAATGGTCTGCAGACATTTATCAGCGCTCTTCCTTTTATGAATAATGGAAGCAATAAATGCAGCTAATTTTCTTCTTTTTGAGCCTTTCTCCAGAATGGAGTGGTAGACTATCTATCACCTGATAACACTGAAAACTGAATAATGATAATTTTGCTTTCATAGCAATTAACTACAAGTATCTTTTCCCTTCGGTAATCAAAAATAGCATCTCTCGTGTTTAGAATTTGAAAGTTGAAAAACTCGATGACGCTCATTTGAAAACCAGTCTTTTGTCGCTTGAGTGAATCTGTGTCTGTTACAACGTCTTTTTACTTCTACAGCGTCATCAGTCCTAACCTGTGTTTTCCTTACAGTCGACTAATAGTTATAATTATGCCATATGTATATTTCAGAATCAACTTTATAACAGCAGAATTTTGTTGCGACTAACAGCTAAAAATGTTTTTTCCTAATTTGTCTACTTAAATAACGGTATACAGTTTTACAACAAAGCCTTTTATTAGAGAAATATCTTAAGTGAGAGAATTGCTTGTTCAGAATCCTTTCCCTAATTACAGGCGCAACCGCTCAACTGACAATAAGATAATTTCCTTATTTGATCCAGAATTTTAGGCTTTAAAGGTATACATAGTTCACTAACTTTCTGATTTCAGCAGTAATCCTTTGGGATGCCGATAATAATCAGGGGAAACAATGAAGTTAATTCGAATAAATTCGTTATGCTTCTGTAATTTCTATTTCTAGCATCTTCATTTAACAATAATTAAAGCTGGAGCAAAACTGTAATTATATTAAAGGAGATCAAGCTTAATTTAAAATCTAACTATAGTTAGTATAAAAAGTGTCCTATTTTAGAAAGAAAAGTAAACAGAGTAAAACGGCATAAAAATATGGTTCACGATTCGTATCAATTTGTTCGAAGTAAGTGTTGACATATTAGAGTCGAAATAATAAATGACAAGTTGGGTTGACAAATAAAGCTTCGCGGCAGAAGGCAGGCAGGAGAAGCAATGGGAATAAAAAAAATTGAAAATAAGATTTTTTTTTAATTTTTATTTTTGAAAATAAATTTCAATCTTATTTTAAATATAACTTCTCGTGTTTAAAATTTGTCATTTCCGCAGGCAAATATTTAATATTTAGGTGGAAATACAATTTTGAAGATTATTTAATAAAGTTTACAAATCTTAAGTATTATATTGCTAAAGGAAATTATTATCCGTTTCCGGAATAACCAATTTAAATAAAGTGTTTGCTAATGATGCAAAATAACGATTCTAAATTATTTTTAATTGTTATGGTTTTTTATCGATTAGATAGTAAACTTGCCTAGATGAGAATTTAACTATTGACTTGTTTTTTTAGTAAAGTAGAGTAAACGTACCAATACCCCGCCACCTAAACAAGATTTTATTAATATTTAT
>VTPC01008344.1:0-15545 GCA_011009095.1 Ignelater luminosus
CTGTATTATATGGGTTAACGAAATATCTTATGCCTCCATCAAATAATAAAACAAGCTTATAAATTTTGCCCTTTGTTTTATTTTACATAGTAAAATACGTATTTAAATAAACCGTTGTAAACGCATGTACAAAAGTAGCCTTAGAGTACGTGATGTAGGTACTGCATCTCACAGCGTACACATTTGACTAATCCAAATGAGACAAGCGCCAACATAAACTAGTTTAAATTTCCGTCTCACTTCCTGCCCCTCAACGAATCTAACCAACTTCCTTAATGGTTCACTACCAATGACAATTTCCATGTTTGTATGATCACCAGGCTCGGAGACCCAAAATACGATACGATTGCATGCACATGAACCATTGAAGAGCGCTTAATCGTCTCCACCAACGACCAAAGCCATGTTTGTATGGTTATCAGAAGCAACGAAAAACCATCATCGGTATCTGAATCATTGAAGAGTTTTAATACTCCACCACCAACAACCAAAGTCCCACGTCTGTACGGTCATGAGGCCCAAAGACCCAAAAGATGTTAGGAAGAAAGAAAGACCATTGCCGGTACCTAAACCATGAAAGAGTTTTTAATCGTCCACTACCAATGACCAAAAACGGTTGATCGGTGTTGGAGTTATGTTCAATGCTTTTATAAACCCTTATAAGTAAAGTTCCTTAAGGGACCACGATGGATAGAAACTAAAGGTGTCTTGCACAACCTCAGAATCCAAAGAAACCATGTTCCAAGTTTGGTCGAGATGGTGTTAGCGTTATGGAATGAACAGACAGATATACGATTACCAACACATAAAGTAGCTACCGCTATTGACTATTATTTTTTGACATAGAAGACAATCTTCTTTACAAAGTATTCTGAAAATTGATCCATGCCTTTAAAAAATATTTTTAGGAACCCCTAAAACTTTTTCTGAAACTATAACTAGTTTCCCAAATACAAGGTGATCCTCTCAAGTATAGACCTTTGATTAAAGACACCGAGCATGAAGGTTTGTGATGCAGTAGATAGTTTGTGACACACACACAAACCTTCCATCTCAACATTGTACATTGTTTTAGAGATATTGAAACTGAATCGGAAACGACGCATGCTATAGAAAACTGCCAAAGTAAAATTCTTTTTCCCATATTCTGTAATTTTTACCAAAATTTTGACATGCTCTTAAAATAGTAAAATAAAAATTATGATGTTCGTTGAAAAAATTTCTCCGTTAGCATTTTCTGTCAAATTGAATAGTTAGCTCAGAATAAAATACAGCGCTACGCACATGAAAATTTCATCAAGCTTTTTAAATTTTTTATATTGCTTTACATCAAAAATGCATAGTACTTTATAGAGGAATCGACTGTCTAAATCTTAAATATGTTTCCTAATTCTGAGATTTTAAAGTTCATGAACTTAAATGATAAGTTACAAGATTATGTTTGTTCGTAACTAGTTTCATTGTATTAAGCATTTTTTTGTTATTTGTAAATTAGTAAAGCAATTTTAGATAAATTACCATTTAAATAGTTACCTTATTTCATTTTATTTTTAAATTGTTTTGAAATAATTTTTGGTAAACTATACGAGAGAGTAAACAAAAAAATAATAGAGAAATTTGTAAGTAAGATATTTATCAGTGCCGTATCATCTTATTGTGTACGTGGTGCAGCTGCATCAAAGCTCGCCGACTGGAAAGACCATGAAGACAGATAAATTATTTCATTTTTCGCCTTTATGGGATTTTAAATTATGTCGAGACTTCAGAAGGACATTTGACAAAAATGACACATATCCAAAGATTAATTACCTTGCCTTAATTAAAAGTTTTATTTTAATAAAACCTAAGAACACTGCTGATTTAGTTATGTATAGTTTAGCAACCATGCTATCTCGTTAGCTAAAGTAATCAACCTACAACCTTAATAATCCGGGTTCCTTAGCTGGTAGAAACATCCAGAATTGGAAAAACTATGCAGGCCGCCAAATGATAGCCATATTTGTTGATATTTACTTGATTGTAATAATCTGGGGAATGTGTAATATCATTTTAAAATTTTGCGTACTCATCCGAGTTCTGCCTTGAGTTTCGCTTTAAATGCATTTATTCAATATGAATTTATCGTTTTTATTTGCTTTTTATTGTTTAGCAAGTTATTTATATTCGTAACAGATATTTTTCTTTGGAATTCTATTGTTAAGAATTAAAATGTATTCAATAAGTTGTTTTATGTTCCTTTCATTAATGAAATTTGATATGTCATTTTATTACTAAAACGTGCCTTGTTCTAGCTTGCAGCTGTTTATAAATCTTTGTTATATTTTTCAGTCTTTATCAATTCAAGGAAATTTTGTTGACACTCGAATTTGTTTCTAATAAAAAAATGTTTGCCGTGTGCAAATTCATGCCTGGGTGAAAGCAGCTTCACATTAAAGAAATAACATTTGATATTTTTCCATTTCTCAATTTATCGTCTGGATTTTATTTGATAATATAGTGTGCAACTAGCTTCTTGATTATGTCGAATTACTTCCTTCGTAAAATCTTTTGTGTTCCTCGAAATCTGGACACCGTCAAGGACGGTTGATTCCGCGTGTGTGGGCCAGCGCCCCCCGGTGGGCTTCTCGCGTTTTACGCAACCATGTTTAACTTCAACTTTAGTGGCTATAAGTTTGTTTGACGTATCGACATATTATTGCACTTTTGTTAATCCTGGAGGAAAGGCCTCTGAAGGGATTAAAAAACCAACGCTCTACTGGGCTGATCTTGGGTCTAAATTTATAAGCAGAAGGGTTCAACCCACTTTCTAGTGTTTGTAAGATGAAAAATGTTCGTCATATTCAGTCTTTGGTCAGAAGGATCGTGTAAAGAAATAATCGTGTCGTGTCTGTCATTTGGAATTCATTCAGTTCCGACTTTTTTCTTCTGTTTGTTGTTCAGTCATCTTGAAAATTACGATTATGTGTTGGATGTTCGACGACTCCGCTATCTCCATCATACTCCCTGGTTGGTGAAAACATCATCTCATTGCTAATGTCTGATGGAAAAATTGGTATTCTCTTCGTTAAAACTAAAGTTTTGTGTTTTGTGAAAATTTAAGTGTTTAAAATTTATTGTGAACCAAACCATGCTTTCTCATCGTTTGATTTTGTGTAAATTTAATTTTCGCTAACTGTAAATGTTGCTGGAAATCCAAGGACCTCCAGATTTAGAGAGTAAGATAGAAAATCTTTTATATTATATGTACGTTTGTATTTTTCTATTTATATATTGTCCGGTTTAAGTGCTTTGTGTGTTTAACGTAAATATTTAATTTTTTTTATGATAGGAAAAGTATCTTTATAATGTAACCTTGTAACGTAACCTCGCGTTACAGCTACTTACTTAAAGACTAGCTTACGGTCTGCCCAACTAACTACAGTCGGGGCATTGGATGGTGGGCGAATGAGAGGGGCAGATCAAATAACCAGACAACACAATAAATCTAAGCAATTTTATTCCTGTCAGTTAAAAAAATAAGGTACATATAAATAACATATATTACATCACCAAGAAAAATTATCAAAACTTATTATAAAATTATTTAATAAAAAATCATCAATTAAGACCTTGAAATAAACACTACTTAATAGCAAATCCAAGCCAAATAAAAAAACTAGCAAAGGAAAGGTCGCCAAGTAGTAAGTAATTTCATACTATAAAAAAATATTTAAAAAATGATACTTTAACTTCATGACAAAATTGTAGCCTAATAAAAATTCGAAATACTATTTAATTTGATTAAAATTTATAAGCATTCAATGAATTTTAAATTCTCAAACCATTACAGGAGTTTATTGCAATTACAAAAAAATATAGGCGACCAGAACACAATACCAGAACCAAAGGTATTAAACTTACTTAAACATGAAGATTCAGCTGATATAGCGCTATGTCAGACCGAAAAAATATGGTTTCTTCATAACCTGAAAAGGAATTCAAAACACAAAACTGTTCTTATATTTTGTGACCCATCACTTTTGAAATCATTAAAACAACAAACTTTATTCAAAGTTACTATTAAAAATATGAAAACTAATTTTTATTCACAGAGTCTTTTCATGAAATGGATTTTTCGAAACTTTAAAAAAATTAACTCTAAACTTTTCAGAGCGCTGGAATAAATCGTTAAACAAAAAAATTAAACAAAATAATTAAAGTGAAACAGTTTAACAAAACAAATGAAAAGTTGTTTACAGAGAAATTCAATCAATTACAAGTAACTAATTCATAATTATTAAACGTTCCTTAAAGGAAGAAGACGACTATAAGAAAATTTAAAGGTCTCGCATCATATGAGGAGACGAGCAGCCGTTTTCATAGTCAGAATTTCAGGCTGAGGACACCAAAGGAATATTTGGCAACTGAGGATTGGTCCAAAAATTACAAAGAAAATCTAACCTTCGGAAAACTAATCTCAAAAATATCACCCGGAACACGCATTCCTCTAAGATAACGATATATATCAATGAAAACAATAGAAACACTAATACGGCAGACAGAAAATTGTCTTAAAACCTAATGAGTAAACAGGGAATTTAGACAGAAGGCTACTGTATCAAAATCTTAGAACAATTCGCCTGCAAGTAGCCCTAAATTAACCAAAACTGATACAATCAATCCTAAATCTAATAGTTACTCAATAGCTGACGGAGCGATAATAGATAATCTCGGTTAATTAGCCGAAAACAAATAAATGTCAAACAGAACTATTAAACGAGGAGATTTATACAAACAAGCAGAAATTAATTCTACAAAAGCAAAAAAAGTTGCTTAAAATACATCTGGCAACTAGAGATAACTATAAATCACAAAATAAGATCAATCCTGGCATCCCAGAGTAATTACAACGAAATAATTCTTAACATTTTTAATACAAAGAAAATTTTCATGTGCAACATAAATTTAATACAAGCAAATTTATTAGAAATTTCATTTCAATGATACATAAGGTGGTCTAAAAGTATATATTTTCGTACGAATTCTTATAGGAACGGTGAAATAGATCAAAGTTAATAAACGACAACCGGTGAAGATAACCGGAGTTAGTGACGATAAGGACCCACGTTAGGTTCATAAAAAAATGAACATAACAACCTTTCCGGACAACCTAGGGAAATAATAGGTTGTTTAAATTCTATAATAATCTTTTGTTTGTTTTCTCTTGATTGAAATAATACAATTTCATATGTTCTAAATTCCTAATGGTTTTAAGTTTTGTATCGCTTTGTTTTGTTTTTCGAGTTATTTAATTCAATAACTCTTTTGCGTTTTAATGATTTTTAAATGCATTTGTTTAACGGGTCCCTCAGACCTAATTTTTATGTAAAAAATTTTTTTGTACGAATGTTTATTTTATTTGGTTTCAAAGCATAATAATAAACTCATGTAGTTTAATTTTTGTGTTCTTATTTATAGAAGCTTTGTTTTGTTTTATAAGCTTGATTTAGGTACCGTAACGATGAGATCCTGACTTCTAGTAACAACCAGCATAATATTTGATTTTGTGAATTAAAGCTTTGCTTACAGTTTTGAGAAACGATAGAGAGGCTGGAGGTTTATAAAGTTTATTTTATTTTAAGTTGCGGAACCAATATAGGTTCCCCGGTAAGTAAAGAGAATACAATTTGATTTCAGAACACGATTTTTAAGTTTTTATATACAGGGTGGTAATTTAAGTAAACCCTACATGCAGGGTGTTAGCCTACGAGAAGCTGCGTGGGCTGGCCGATGATTTCTGTCTTCTAGTTCAGCTTCTGGCACCCTCTAGGTATATTTTTTTAATTTTCAGTCAAAATGTAAGTTTAAGGTTTAGATGATAACCTAATTTTTTGGGTCATTTGTTATCTTTGATCGTCCCCCCTCCCGTCTACGACTTTGAATTACAGGATTGAACATCTTCCGATTTCTGGCTTATACGGGAATTAGGCCTCTTTTTCGACCCTTTCCCGTTACAAATGAAACATTCTCGAAGGGCAAGATAGCAGTTACAGTTTTTTGAAGTCTAGCTTGTTGTCTAGATTACTAGAATCATTCACTTATATGGACATTCAGAACAACGTTGACCTGGTAAGGATATGAAAGTCCAAATACCCACATAATTGCTTTGACTATCACAGAATGATATATAGGTACTTGCAATCCTTGTTGCCAAGAGGCAAACCTTACATTTCGATAGTCATCTTTCTGCTGCTAGTGGTGGCATGACCACAGCTCAATGCCGGGATAGGTGCACCATAACAGAAGAAAAGTATTTTAAGCAAGATCCCGATGGTCTAGCTATCTAATTATAAATAAAGCTTCCACTCAAACAAATTGTAAATTTATTTACCACATACGTACGTACGCAGTAACTGAAAGTGAACAAAATGTGTGGTATCAAAATACTATTATAACGGAATTGAGAATTCTTTTTGTAGAAACAAAGGGATTTTTTCTCAGGGGTTCAATAACGGTGCCCACAGTGTTGTCACTGCTGTAGATGAAATGATATTTATTAAGATCGTTTGCACATTTATTACTGAAGATGGGAAATTATATTTATGACAAAGTAAAAAAAAGCTAGCCAATAAGTCTGGGAAATGATATCAATTTCAAGGCCAACATGACACTTAACAAATTTTGATCTTGATAAGGTACGTGGCTATAGATTGTAAGTACAGATACTCTTTACCTTAAACCAAGGCCATTAGTTCCTTTTACACACATAGAGACAGTTTTTAAACATAAGATTGGAATTTTTGTATAGCTTATGTGCTAAGTAAACCCACTTAACATTTCCAGTATTCTCTGATTGTGAGATGAAATGACTTTTTCTAGAAATTACCTAACATGTATCGCTGTCACGAAAGTTTCATCTAAGCACAGAAATATTTAAAACGGAAAACAAATCCGAAGTAATTACTACTGAACCTCCCCAGACAGCAAAAGTTTACCACTTTTTACGGCAATGTTACTATTTGTTAACTATTATTTTACATTCATACCGTTCTATTACTTCTCTTTAACTATTTTTAAGGCATTTTTGGGTCAGGTAACTATGTAGTAACGTTTTAGTTAGTATGAAGCCGTAACTAAACTTTCTTATGTTCTTTAGTAGTCAGATAACCGTCAACTTACTGTCAGTTGACTTGTTAGAGGAACCGAAAAGGTTCGTTGCGACGACTGCACTATCTGATTGTCTCTTTGCAGTAATATTAACATATTAAAGCTTACTTTTAGGATAGAATACGTCATGTTACAATAAAACAACTATTGGTAGTAACTCTACTGCTTGCTGATTATTTTCTGTTACTCCCAACAACAACAAATTAATTATTAATATATAATATAATAATTTATAATATAGAAATTTACAATATGCAAAAACCTTCTTAAATCAGAATACCTTCAAATTATATATATAAATAAAATTAAGAATAATTGAAGTTTTTATTGCAATATTTAACTTCGCACACAACAAATTAAAACATTTATTATTATATTCTATGTAAGTCTTGTCGTTTGTTGTTTACTTTAACTATGAATTAATATTTTAATTAAATTAATAAACATAAAAATTGTAGTTGTTTAGATAAAAAGTTAAGGTATTTAAGTCCAATCGGTCTTTAGAAAGGACGCGCCGCAGGTACCCGGAGTTTTGGTGGCAGTGGTCGACCGTTCGCCCAGTAAAGAGACCAAAAGTTGTGTAGAATTTCAATAAACCATATTCTTATATTAAATTTTATCCCAGACAGCAAAAGTTTACTACCTTTTACAATAATATAACGTTTTGTTAACTATAATTATACATCCATACTGATGGATTACTTTCCATTAAATATTTTGAGGCATCTTTGGATTAATTAACTATATAGTTGCAGTCTAGTTCCTATGACACCGGATGTAACCGTTTGTATGATATTTATTAGCTATATAACCGTCAATTTACAGAAAGTTTACTTGCTAGAGAAACCAAAAAGGTTCATTGCGGCAACTGCGCTGTCTTTTGGTCCCCCATAAAGTGATATTAGCATTTCAGACACAAGCTCGTCATATTACAATAAAACAACATTTTATGGTAACATTCCTATTTTTTGACTATTTATTTGCTGCTACCACCAACGGTAAGTTTTCTAGCACAAATCTAGTCCTGGGCGACAACGAAATCCAATAATGTAAAATAAAAACAATTATTATTGCAAAGCATTATTCACAAGAAATAGTTAAGAATATAAAAACAAAGATTTTGTGGTTGTTGCAAAAACTGCCTTAAAGTATGTACTACAAAAGAAATTGTTAACAATGGCTGTGAGAAATTGTACATAATAATTCCAACAACCTGTTTCAAAGTTTTAGTGACGATATAAAATAAATATATTCAATGCGTATTCACAATAGCGTCTACAGCTTGTTAGCGCAGTTGGTCAAAAGGAAAACTTACAAACCAGATGGCTTCAACAACTCACGTTCAAATCCCGGTGACAGAAGCAGACAAAGCTATTAAATAAAAAAAATGTCAGGCAACCCTCCCTCATTCCACCTGAACATGGAGACATTCCAACCCCCCAAAAAACAATAAAAATAATAGAATGATCTGAAACAAATTAGTTGAAAATATTTTTAATTTCGTTTTACTTTTTGGATTTCTGGAAATTTGCGGTAGTAATAATTAATTTATAATAAAAATAATTTATGTAGTTTCATGACCGGTTTATCGTCAGCACCCGTACGGCATCGGCAGCAGCAACGTAACTAAGTAGTAACTATATAGTAAAGGTATAGAAAATGGAATGTAACTTTCGAGTGCTCGGAAGATTACTAGGCTTAGTGACATTCCCACAGATAGTTATCCAAACGTAATCTAAAAGTAACTCTACAGTTACAAAAACCGGGACATTCTTAACCAATAGTTAACTTATAGTTACCTTTAATTTTACTATTTCTTTACATCGTTTACTTTACACAATTACTATGTTGTTACGAAATAGTAAAGTTTTGCTGTCTGGGTCTCCTACTATACTTATGTTGAACAAGTTTTTTAAACACTATGCATGTATACATAGTATACAAGAAGTTAGAAATTTAAGTTTCCAATTTTTGTAATTAAAAAAATAATTTAAAAAAGATTATCTATACGAAAATTGCGAAAAGATTCTAATGGCATAGAAGTAAAACACGAAGTGTGGACGCGTAGCATTTTAATAGCTCCATCGTTAAAGTAATTTAAATTACCTCAAAACTTGCATGGTATAATACGGTTTCAATGCATATTAGATTGAATAAGTAATCCCAGACTATTTTATTTTTCTATTAGCTATTTAATCCAGAGTAATCTGTTCTGAATGTATAAAGCACGATTTTATTTGAATAAATAAATACATGTCAATAAATATATATGTTCTTTTTATAAATCTCAATTTTTTGTGCATTTTTAAGAACTATTACAACTGTCAGCACGGTTGGTTGCCTAATAATGGATAAATTTTATTGTCTGTTATCGAATAACCTGAGTCGGGTTGATATGTCATGATGATGTTGATCTGATTTTAAGTGATTGGATAGTAACCGAATAACCTACTGTGGGTGCTATTATTCTACACAAAATTACAAACAACCGGATTTTTTGGTTTCTAACATTTCCGTTTTCTAGGCTTTCCACTCATTTTTAAAGTCTGTTTAATTTTCTGTAATTAATATCTTTTCTCATCTTTTTGTTTTTTTTCTTTCTGGTTTACTATTTTTAAATTTATATAAAGAAGTGTTAGATGCCAATGAAAGCTTAGATTAAAACAAATTTTATGATGTTACATATATTATTGTATACTTTATATTTTTCAAGTTGTAATACATTTTAAGTCAATGTAGTTTAGATAATTTTGTTTCAAGCAATTTTGATTTACTAGTATATAAAGTAACATTGTCTAGACAAATTTAAAAATACCCTATATACGCATATCAATTTTTTTTGTTTCTAATAGTTCCCTAACGTATCTTTGAACTATGTATACAACATAAAAATGCCTCTAGCAAACTTTATATTTTCTTTTGTTTTCAGAAATGTTATACCCTGCGGTAGCAGTTGGAACAGGAATCCTTGTCGTCCTAACTATAACTGCAATAATTTTGTCTCGCAAACGCAGAAATAAAAGTAACGACGAAGAACAAGCTTCAAGCATTTTAGTATACCCTTCTCATCAAGGTTCATCAACGCCCCAATTTCTGTAAGTACCAGGAACAAAGAATAAAAAGGAGAAAAATTTAACGACTTTTCCGTGTTAAGATAACAATGCCAGTTCAAACATTAAATTGATTTATGTTTTTTCTTTTCGAATAAATTATTGGGATCATAAATAAAATGTAACAATGCAGAAGTTTGAGATCTCTGTTTCCAGTCGTTTATAAGATGATACAGGAAAAATAAATCACAATTTTATTTTGTAAAAGATAGCAATCAAAGTTTATTTTAATTTATTTACTTGGAAACTTTGAAGTTGCAATTAGGGAAACCGTTAAAACTTCGTTTTTCTTAATTAGATCGTTTTGTAAGTTTACTTTTATGAAATTTCTCTCTAAAACTTTACGTTCATAATTACGTCATTGTTATTTTCAGAACTAAGGAAATTCACTTCAGTTTACCTCCCTTGCGAAGCACGTCCCTCGGAGACCTTAACGAGCAAGAACCTTACGATGACTCTGATTACGATACCGACACGCTGTTATTACCGAGCAATCATAATCAGCGGTCGCATTCATTCAGTAAGTATTTTTAAAGGTCTGCTTTTATTTGCATAACAATCATAATTCTATATAAAATTAAATAAAAAATGCTAATAATTGGAATTCTAAACATAAAGCGAGGAAATCCAACGAAGGGAAATATTAGATAATAACAGACTGAAATGGCAAATTGTTATTTTTCAGGCTGTTATGGATTGGGAGTAATCGAACCTGCTTTATATAAAAGCACCCTTGATCTTGACGAGATACATTGGCCAGATGGACATATCGGCAGATTATGGTTTTCTTTACGTTATGAGCCGTCAACTGAAAAGCTACTTGTATCATTATTGAAAGCAAAGAATCTTCCATCAAGGACAATAGGGGCTGTTAATAGTTGTGATCCATTTGTTCGGTAAGTAACACAATAAAAACGGAAACTCGATATGAGAAACAAACACAATGTAATAATTTTCTATAAATTTCTATTAAAATATAATAACATTCAGAATTCTTAATCCAGCAAAATATTATGAATACTAGTTTCTCGTTTTTGTAGGTAACTGGGTAAGTTCTGAAATATACGTATTGAATTCCTACCATTAGCAGGAAATTGTTGAAAATATTTGTGCTGAGTAGTAAAAGTGGTATTGGAAATACATTTATCTGAACGATCTTATAGGAAAACCACTATGATTGCAAGAATTGAAGAAAGATGTGCCCATTTTTAGTTGAACACGTTCCAACAACACATTCAATAACCATCAGTACTAGAGTATAAGCAAAAATATCACGGGCATCAGATAACGATCAATATATGGTTGTTATTAAATACAACAAAAATAAAAATCTTTCGGCACTCTCAACCTTCTTTTCTACTGTATACATACTACATTAGGAAAATTTGTCACATTCCAGAGACGCACGAGTATAAACAAATCACAACCAATTTTACTACAATAAAATTAATGTTTCAGTATTGTGAAATACTGTTCAAAAGAATTATTAAAAATTGCCGTCAACTGGTCTCTGGAAATGTAAAAAGTCCCGACCCCTTACTTTGAAAGCTCATATTTCAAAAACTGCCCAATGGATTTTCATCAAAAAAATTTTATTTTAATTACAGTTTATTTCTACGTAAGCATACGTAATTTTAAAATTTTCTAATAACTATTTAGTTATTCAAGTAAAATGTGTTCGGAAAAACGCATTTTCACCCGTATTGTAAGAACATTTGCAAATTGTTGATTTCTTACTATAGAGGAAAACAAATTAAGAAACGAAAATGGAATTTATACATAATCACAAATAGTTTACTGATAAACTGTAGAATTTTTGTAAAAATTAAAATCAACACAAAAAATGTTTTAGTGGGGGGTCAGGATTTTTTACTCGGATAGTAATTATATAGGCTATACAGAAATAAACTTATTTATAGATTAAAACTGTGAGTAGTAACAGTTTTATTTTAAACATTTAGCGACGTTGTTTTAGATGAAACTTGATGTAGAAGGAAAGCGCCGCAAAAGTTATAAGTGGAATTGTGTCTGTCCGTCTTTTTAGCAATTTCTTTTCCTACGTTATTAGATTTATTGTGCAATCTATCTTTAAAATAAGTAACTATTCAGAAAAATTCTTGTTTTTAAGTCTGAGTCCTTAATATCGCGTTGTTATATTGTATAACCTCGTTTCGAGTATCAGGGAGGAGAAGACATTTATTTTGTCTTTCTATCTTTGATCTGACTGAAGCCTGAAGGGAAACAGCCTTCTGTTGCCCCGTTTCTTTTTCTAGAACCCTATGCAATATGCCATCTTAATGTTGTAATGTTCTTAGTTATCTGGTTCGATTGTCAGTATACTGTCTCTCTACTTAAAGAGATTCACTTTGTTGTTTGTTACGCCCTTCTCAGTTTGGCGATTTTCTTGTATCGGTATTTCACATAATATCGTCTTTTCATTTCCGTGATAATTTGATGAATTGTTTAATAGCGTAATGCCTAGGGGTGTGCCATGCTGAAAATGTGAATTAGAGTTTCTTCTTTCTTATCGTAATCTTATCGATATTTTGTTACCTTGCTTACTCATTCTGCCTCGGTTATCTGCCACCTCTTTTGAAGGACCGTCTAGGAAAAAGACTGTCTCTTCTACAGTGTCCTCTTCCATTGTTCTTGGTGACATTGTCCATGCAATGTTTAATATCCTGATTTGTGACTTCATGTACAATTCCACAGGCTAGTTCAGGTCCTATAAAAGGCTTCTTTCTTCCATCTTTGCAATAAGAATATTTTTCTGGTTTTCTGCTACATTAGCATGCCCAGGTGCCTAGACTAGCTATACTGTATGATAACAACTTCTAATTACTTGATTCTCAATAACTAAGTATAAAGATTTTTCTATCGTTGTTTGGAGATCAAAAGTAAAGAATATTATCTCATATAGTTTAGCTTCCGTTTCATGTGCTGGTTTGGAACCAATTATGTAAAACAATAATTCAAACAGCTCCACAGAACTTTGTCCACGCTTACAATCTTCTTTTAATAGAATAATGGCAAAAGTTGTTATCTTATCTGGCACCATACTCAGTGCAAGATTTTTATTTAGCTCACTAAAGATGGTATGAGCAGAATGTTCTTCTAGTCTTTTCTCATTGGGGGACAGACTTAGTAATGCTGTAAGCATCATTGATATTACCATAGTAATAGTTGCTGTTAGGTTGATCGTTGCACGCTAGTTACATTTTTTATCATTGTCTTAGGTCACCATACGAGGGCTCAGTAGATAGTAACAGCTATAACCATTATGATGTAATATTTACTGGATAGATCATCCTAAACAATGATTCTATGAAACGTTCTCTTATGTACCCAAAAGGCTTCAGTAGCTTTGTTAACAAGTAAGAATAACAATTCTTTCTAAACGAGGTTTGAAGGTTAGTTTATTATCTAGAATTACTTCTTCATGCTTGAACTTTCCCTACACAGATAGATGCTGCTCTCTGATTGCAAATGATTACCATTTCCTGGTAAATGGTACCAGAGGTGTTTTCGCAGGGTTAACTTACAGACCTTCTTATACTCTGCCTCCAATATTGTAATATCGTGATATTACACAGCCTTTTAGAATAATAGATACTTTGCAATAAAAATCTCAGTTTCATAGCGGATCGTGTTTCTAAGATATCTAGAAAACAGGCGATTTTAAATGGAAGTTTTAGATACATTCTGAAATTTAAAAACTACACATTTAAATTACAGAATTGGTCTCCATCTGAAAACAAAACACTTGCTCTTGCTTAGCAATTTTCCAAAACTCATTTATCTTAGGCAAACCGCACTTTATCATATTTTTTTGTTTTAATTTTAAAATTATTTGCTTTAGTGATTGATTCTCGTTCTTGCTGGCATTAACCTTTTTATTACAAATGTAGAGTTGCCATGATCAAAGACAAAGTTACAGTAGGAAGAAACAATCGAAATGTACTCGTCTGTACACTGGGGTGGATAGAAAAATTTTTATTTCGAAATTGCGAAAACGTTGCCTTTTCTGTAGTATGTTTAACGTGCAAAATATTGGCTGAATCGGATTTTATCTTCTGCTGCCAGTTTCGCCTCAAATATTACATCACTTTGTCTAATTTACCCTCAAATCTAACTGTTGATATTCAATGTCATTTTACAATAAATTTAAATTCTTCTAGGCATCTGTAATTATATGAAGCCTAACTACCTATTACGGTCATAGTTATCTTAGGGGTCTAATTTCATATTACTTTTATTTTGTGAACATGCAAGGCGCCAAACGAACGGCTTCTTGCTTGGTGCTCGCCGCTCGCGGTTCATCAGCGTCTTCTGCTCACGTACCTACTTCTACTGGGAATTTAATTTCAGTGCCTCTAGTGACATCGTACTGGTTGTGTTATTTTTACAATAATAATCTCAGAAATGAAATACAGAAAGAGCCATTTCAGGCATATGGTATATACTTTGGATAGGAGGAAGGACAGAACATTAATACAAATTACCGAAGGAGAAGGAAGTAAGAGAAAAATAATTACTGAAGAGCATGTTGTGCTTGTTTCTGAACCAGGTTCTTTGTATCTTAGACATGTTACTCCAAAGTCAGGAACTTCGTTAGAAATTAGGAAATCTACTTTCTCTAACACATAATGCCGAGGTTACAGTCAATTGGATGTGATGGCACAGCGGTCAACACAGGAACTAAAAATGGCGTTATAAAGAGGTTAGAACATTCTGTGGGACATCCTTTACAATGGTTTGTTACATACTAATGAATTGCCTTTGTGTCATTTATTGCAATTTTTGGGTGACAAAACAAGAGGCCCAAAAGCTTTTTTTGAAGGAATTCGAAAACAACTAGAAAATTGTGAAAAGTTGCCTGTTTGCAATTTTCAATAAATAGACGTCACATTACCGATATTGCAAGGCCGACCAAAAACATTTATACGAAATTTGTGTCGCAATTTCAACAGGCAATATTGCCTCAGGTCTATCTCACGAAGATCCAAGAAAAATGAACCATTCAAGATGGTTAACGATGGTTAACCGCATTTTAAGATTAGATGTGACCACAAAAAACCCTTCAGAAAATCTGAAGATTTTAACTAAATACGTTATCAAGGTGTATGCCCTTGCTTGGTTTGAGATTAAGTCTCGGTCTTCTTGTCGCTATGGCAGCCTCCACTTTTTTAATATAATACAAAATTCTCGATTTTTACCCGAAGAAATTATTCATAGATGCAGTGTTGCAAAGAAACGGATATTTAGTCACCCAGAAAATATTTTGTTAGC